>JAJHSJ010000016.1:3839278-3903150 GCA_021015155.1 Magnolia officinalis | reverse complement strand
AAAAATATTTTGACATTGATTTCTTCCAAAAAAATAATATTAAAATTTGATTTCAAGGCTATAAGAGATAACAATCTCCACTTGATCAGTAACCTTTAAGATTTTCACGAAAACTATTGCCATACCAAACAACAAAAGTACTGTTGGAATCCACAGTTTTCGTTCCTTTTTTCATGAGTTTAGGTAACAACAAATCTAGAAAAATAGTGGTGATCATACTCTTCTAAAAGAATATAAATTTCAAATAAAAGACGAAAACAAACCAAGTTACATATATATATATAATATATATATATATATATATTATATTATATATATATATATATATATATAATATCTATATATTCTTTCCATCAAGGTCACCATATCCAAGATCCTGGAGAATGAATATGTCACATGCACATTTCCACCCTTAGTGAAAGAAGCACACCACCGTGAATCCTATGGCTCTTCCTCCTCGTTCTAGCACTCTTATGAATGGGATTATGAATAACCAATTGTCTAAACTACTTGAGGACTAAGAATTCTATTATATAATTATAGAGAAAGAGTTCTATCATTAATGACCTCTATATTCTGCTCCAAACTTGCGTATTGCAACAGAGACCACACGACCTCGTGACTCATCTCATGTATAAAATCGACACTCCATGGGACTACATAACATGTACACAACCACAACCACATTCTGCAGGCCTTGTCTGGTTTCTTATTATTCGCTCCATATGTACATAACATGGAATGAATAATACATTCTATTTATTAAGCATTGAGTATTAATATAAACTAGGTGCGTAGTCCATTAGCATTTAGCTTTAGATTATGTAGGATTTTTACTTTTTTCAGGAGGCTGGTCGCCCACTAGCACGGGTTGACCAGCCCTAAATGTACAAGAGGTACATTTGAGGTGATGTTCATATGTTGAGGTGTGAACATTATTTTATTATGAATAAATGTTGGATATAGGCCCTGGGGCCCACTCGTGGGCAATCATGATTCAAGAAGTAGCATGACATGTTCTTGGTCATATTACTACCTCGGTCAACCATATGCTCTATTCGGAATGAATTGACCGATAGTCTCCATTGTCAAGGTCAATTTTGTCATTTGTTGAGTGTCAAATATTAAATATTTTTTCCATTTATATCTTGATTTTATAAACATGATATTGCTTAATGGTATATTTTATACATGTTTATGTTGCAAGGTGAATCTGAGAGCTTGGATTGAAAAGAATGCTAAAAGAATGGATTTAATGCTCAAGAATCACCAAGGAAAAAAATGGATCTTAAGAGACTAAGAATAAAGAATTTATATGTCAAAGATCCGAGGAAACCAAGTACAAAGGATGAAGAAAAGACTAGCAAAAGCACAAGTTAAACAGAAGAAAAATAAGACAATTCGGTCCCACCAAAGTCAACTTTGGTGCGACCGAAATCGCACAAAACAGTCGAACAAGAAATCAAGATTTTCAGGCTTAATTCGGTCCCACCTAAGCCAACTTCGGTCCCACCTAAGTACTCTGCACATAAACTTTGTATGCGATTTCGGTGCGACCGAACCGAAGGCAACTTCGGTGCGCTGAAATCGTGCAGAATTGTCCAGCGAGAAAGTGCGATTTTCAATCTTAATTTGATTCGACCGAACCCAACTTTGGTCCGATCTAAGCGTAGCGTGGAAAAGCCGCAGACTGCGTAAATTGAGGCGGTTTCGCAACAGATTAAGGAAATTCCAAGTCGGTGCGTAAGGTGGAGCTTCACAACTGTAAATAGGAATCCCTAGGACATTCCTAGGCATCTTTTAGGGTTCAAGGACTGGAACAAAAGGGTGTAACCGCCGTCCAAGAGCTTTCTTCTTGTTCCTTAGTTGGTTTTTATGCTTTGTTTGAGAGACTTTAGTTCAATTATGTCTATGGTTGGATAAACCTCTTAGCTAGGGCTAAGAGGTGAAGCTTGCAACGTGATTGAGATGTCTACTTTGCTTTGATTCATGTTTTTATTGAACTTCATTGAATTCTAGTTTGATTTTAAAGAATATTTCCAATTTTCAATGGTTTGTTGTGACTCAAGTTACAAAACATCTGCGATAGCTTTAGATATCTTCTTTCCTATTTGAGATTGTGGGATTAGTAAATCCTGTTGTTTACCATTGTCTCATGGGCATGTTTGGGTGATGGAATCCCATCCAATCTTCATAATTCTCTTCTATTGATGACTGGATCAATGAGAAGTTCAGAGATCTGACCGTCTCTTCTTTCTCTAATTGGATAAGATAGGACTCTGATTCTAGTTGGATCTCTTGAATCATGCAAGGTAGCCTCCCAATTGCTATGAGTGGATCCTTGGCACCCTAGTCACCACCTTTAAATTGATTGTTTAAGCTTATTCACAATTACTCCTTTAAATTCAGATTTCAGATTTAGATTTAGATCTTTATTTAGTTCTAGTTCTAGTTAAATTCAGAATACATACAAGTTTAGTCCCTGTGGATTTGACCTCGGTCTCACCGAGATTATTACTACATCGCGACCCTACACTTGGGGTTGTGAACACCATTTTCTTGATCCAGGTGGTCGAATTCAACCAAGACAATTGAATTTGTCATTTCTCGATCAAGATGGCCGAATCCAACCAAGACGGCCGAATTTGTTGTTTTTTGATAAAGATAGTCGAAATTGATGTTTTTACATGGTCAAGTAATCACATTTATATTCTGAATTTAACTAGAACTAGAACTAAACAAAGATCTAAATCTAAATCTGAAATCTGAATTTAAAGGAGTAATTGTGAATAAGCTTAAACATACAAGTTTAGTCCCTGTGGATTTGACCTCGGTCTCACCGAGATTATTACTACATCGCGACCCTACACTTGGGGTTGTGAACACCGTTTTCTTGATCCAAGTGGTCGAATTCAACCAAGACGATTGAATTTGTCATTTCTCGATCAAGATGGCCGAATCCAACCAAGACGGCCGAATTTGTTGTTTTTCGACAAAGATGGTCGAAATTAATGTTTTTACATGGTCAAATAATCACATTTATTGCGCCAAATAATGAATTATATAGCATTCACCTTTTAACAAAGTCGAAGTGATTTGGGGGGGGGGGGGGGGCAATGTTGTACCCTATTTCTTATCATTATTGGGAAGCCCAATTAGAAAGGATACGTGTTACAGAAAGGGAAAGATATAACATGTTAAAGATCTTTAAGGATGCTTGGAGTGCTTTTTATATAATGACAACTGATAGGATGACAAGATATAGAGCAGTTGAAAGGAATTCAAAAGCAAAACAAACGGTCAAGAGTCATCCTTGAGGTCGACCAAGAGGGCAACTAAGACAAAATCTTAGTCGACAAAGTGAAGTAAGCGGTCGATAGTTTACAAAAGTGGAAAGAGCGACCAGTAGCTGTTTAGAAGCAAACTAAGTGGCCAAAAATCTTGGTCGAGCAGTTAAAATGAAATAATGCGGAGAGCATTTGAGTGTGGCATGGGTGAGTGACTGTCAAAAGAGATGTGGCTGATGTGCGGTAGATGATCGATTAGCAACCAGAAACAGAGCTTAGTCTAGAGAAGAGGAACAATTAAGAAGAAGAGATGTACTAAAATAATGATCTAGAAAGACTTTCAACTACTATGTTCCACCCTATTTTTGTCTATTCCTACGAGAGACAATCAGAAGGGGACACATGTAATTTTATGAGAGTTGCATGGTGTATTTGAGATCTACAGAGATACCTGAAGAGGATTTTGTGGTAATATAGTTGGTGTTTATCGAGTAGTGCCACGTCATCCACTAGTAAGAGTGGTCGAGAAAAAAGTGGTATAATCGATAAGGAGCCTATAGTGGTTATCAAGACAAGTGGTAAGGAAGGCAAGTGGTGTTAAAATGGTTCTTTTTTTTTATTTTTTATTTTTTATTTTTTATTTAATTTTTACACATGCACACACAACCCACACACTCACGCTAGTGGAATTTCACCACTTATCGATACTTGAACCCTTGACCGGGTGTTGAAACTCCTGAGAGTCTACTAACCGTTATGATGTGGGAAGCATCTAAATGATTGATCTAAAGGTATAAATAATAAAGGAAGTTAGTAAAAGAAACTGTCTCATACCAACCAAACCAAACCAATTCAAAGTTATCTTTCACTTACTTTGTGCTCCTAAGCATTATCATTATCATTATCAGTCATTTACATTCCTTAGTGTTTTCAATATCATTGAATAATAACAATAATCAAGTAGTTGTTAACTCTATTTATAATTTGGGTGTACTCTCATACAATGGATTCAGTCCAAGTATTAATCAAGTTCTCCATTCAGAAAGACGTTTTGCAGCTGCTTTCCATAGCCGACCATAAGAATTTCCTTTTATTGTTTTATCTGTATTGAAAAGTCCTTTCGCACAGAAGGAAAAGATGCAACCCATCTTCAGAGGATGAACCCGTTGTGCAAGTGGTTGAATAGGTAACCGATCTTATTTGTATTTGATCACATACAGTCGATTCTAACGTATCTGCCTACGTTGGCGCTTGTGGTTAGAGTCATTCGGTTTGAATTGAGCCGCACATTCAATTATGGCACGCCCATATTAATCATGTGACTGAATTTGAAATTGAGAGACAATATATTTTTGGCACACCCAATAGGACCCTAAATTTGGTTTACCTACTAGTATGATGTTTTAAATTGATTAATTAGAAATATGAATAGAAGGAGCAATCGAATTGCTGGGGCCAACGGCTCCTGAATCATTGAATTTAAATACTAGTCCAACAATCAATCCCGACAATTAGGAAAGTGCATCAATCGCTTGAACTGTTTCTCATGAAGAGATAACAATCACACTTAGGGATGTGCAATTGAGTATCCAATATGTTTAAGAATATGGGAGAGCTTAGGTAGGGTTGGTACATGCTAAAGCCAAACAATTCCGTGTTCAAACTAAGAATGTTAATAGAAGGATGGCTAACCAGACCGAGGTTATGCATCGATTGATGACCATCATTACTGAAAGAGCACATATGGTGAGGCAGTATAATGTTGTAGAAAGTTTTGTTGGTAACATGGTTCGATCACCATCGATATGCACCTTGTAGTGGAACACACCTCCCTTTCCAATCCAGGATGGACAGAATGCTCTGCTGTCCATCGAGTTCAGGCGAATAGAGTGGGAGGTCAGGAATGTTATTTCAAAAGAAGGAAACCAGGATATAGGCCTAGGGAGTGGTTGTCCTTGATCATGGATCCATTGGTATGGAGACAAAACCAGGTAGGCCCTGACCTACCTCGAATGGTTGAATAACACCATTTGAATCATGACCAAATTATTCAAATAGTTAATGAAGTAGTATGCCATGTTCTTGGTCGTATTACTACCCCGATCAATTATAACCTCTATTTGGAATAGAGTGACCAACAATTTCTATTACCAAGGCCGATTTCACCATTTCTCAATCAAGAAGACTGAATTTGACCAAGGTGGTCGATTATTTCATTTCTCGATCAAGATAGTCGAATTCAACCAAGATGACCGAATTCATTGTTTTCTGACCAGGATGGCCAAGCTCGGCTAAGATGGCCAAAATTGATGTTTTTACACGGTCAAGCAAGCACATTTGTTGCGCCAAATAATGAATTAACATCACATTCACTTTTTACCAAAGGCGAAACAATGTGGGGGGCAATTTTGTACCTTATTTCAGACCATAATGGGAAATCCAATTGTAAAGGGCACATGTTATAGTAAGGTAAAGATGTAATTGCTATAATGTATAAAGCACTCTTGTTTGTCAATTTTAGATGGGACAAAACAACTTATAATGTAGTTCACACAATGTGATGGAAAGTTCACCTTCAAGTAAATCAAGATGAAAAGTTCACCTTCAGAACAAACCATGAAGTTGGATAGTGAAAGCATAAGCACAAGTCATGAAGATGGATAGTTCAAGCTAAAGTGTATTCAAGTTCTACAACACTTTTAGTAGAAGATCAAGCTCCACCTTCGAGTTCACTTCAAGATCAACTGAGCACTATTGAAGATTCCAGTAGAAGTTCGAGCTTTACACTTCAATGTTCAGTTTTCTCAGGTATAATTAACCCTAGAAAGACCTTAAATTTAGGTGCTTTCAAATGATAAACTTATATGGATTTTTATACTTTGGTTAGGCTTTAGTTCGACTCGTCTAAGCCTTGGTTTGACTAGTCTAAGCTGTGGCTCGACCAGTCTAAGATTATCTTCAACCAGTCTAAGTTTTAAACACAAAAATCGGATATTTTTGGTGGTTTCTCGACCGGTAGAGCAGACTGCTTGACTAGTCGAAGAAGTACCTTCGACCAGTCAAGGGGTGCTCGACTCGAAGTCCAACGACTAATTTTTAGGACCCTTGACCAGTCGAAGAGGGCCCTCGACCAGTTGAGTAAGGCCTTCGATCAGTCGAAAGTTTGTTTTATCCTATCGCGCCCAAATTTGAAATTTAGTTAGATCTTAAACGAGTCGATGGAGACCTTAGATGAGTCGAAGTAACATCATTTCAGTCTATAAATAGTGGCCTTCTCTCATTCTGAAATTACTCATCCAAGCTAAGAATAGCCTTCATTTAGAAAGAGAGAAGTCGCCACTATCATCAAGCTATTGCACGGTATTTTATATTTTTGTTTATATAGCTTTTGTTTTTAATTCCTTGATCTCTTTTCATAAATCATATGTTTTAAGAAAAGTAATCACTCTTCTTTTGAGATCTAAGGGATTCAAACAAGTAGCCTAAGGTTTGAATTAATTTAAAATCAATCTAGAACCTAGAACCCTTGTTTGTGTTGCTAGACATTGAACATTCTACTTCAAGCGAAGCAGTTTTACTTGTTACATTATAAACATGTTCAAAGAGAAGATAAGTATCATTATATATATATATATATATATAATATATATATATATATATATATATATATTAGTTTCTTTAAGATATTCAGAAAATATCTTGTATTGGTTTTAATTGAGATAGCTAGAAAATCTCAGTGTCAGGTTTTTGTTTGTGATAGCCCTTCTAAAATCACAACTGTATAGGTTTTAAGATGAACCTGTGAAAACCTTGTTTATTAGTGAACACCAATATAACGTGGGTTGTGATTATTACGGTGGAGTAGGTGTGGCTGTTTGAGAACAGTTGGTGTACACACTGAACCACTATAGCTCCTAGTGTTTTTGGTGAATGATTTAAGTTTTGTATCTGTGGTGAATGATTGTAATTTATTTATATATATGTAGTGAATGCTTATAATAGATAACTCTCGTCTCTTATTTAGTTTGGGATCTTGATCCTTACAAACGTTCATGAAATTAGGTTGTCCTACTTAAAACTTTATTTTTGGTGTAAGGTTGTCATATGAACTAAGTTTGAATCAATTTCTCAAAACTACTGCTCTTGAGATCTGTTATTTGTTCTGATTTATTTATTTCCCCTAGTACTATTAGCTCGATTTTTTCAAGTGGTATCAACGATAATTTGCTCATATTTTTGGAATAAGTTCCTTGAGTTTAAGGATCTAGAGCTTTCATTATGTCAAATTTCGATAGCTTGTCTATTATCAGGCTACTACCTTTTGATGGCTCTAATTATTCATATTGGAAAGCCAGAATGATGATTTTTATAAAATCTTTAGATGAAAGCGTGTGGCAAGCCACGGTAACCAAATAGAAACCACCTTTGTCTGAAGTTCTAGGCAGTGATGGAACCAAATCTTTGAAAGAAACTCGATTTTATTTATGGACTACACCTCAGAAAAATGAAAGCAGTGCAAATGATAAGGCCTTAAATGCCATTACTTGTGCTTTTTCACCTGATGAGTTCAAAAGAATTATTTCATGTAATACAGTTAAACAAGCCTGAGATATCCTTAAAATGACATATGAAAGAACTACTATAGTCAAGAAATCTAAAGTTCAAATCCTCACTACGAAATTTGAGAAAATACGTATGAAAGAAAATGAAACTTTCATGGACTTCTATTCGAAATTAAATAATATAGTAAATTTCATGTGGGGTTTAGGAGATGAAATCCCAAAAAGCATGGTCTGTGCTAAAATACTGAGATCTCTTCCTAAAAGATTCAATTCCAAAGTAACTATCATTCAGGAATTAAGAGACACTGATTTAATGAAAGTTGAGGAGTTAGTTGGTTCTCTATAAACGTATGAGTTAAATTTTAAAGCTCTTAAAGGTAAGTCCATTACTCCTAAATCATTTAAAACTATTTTAAAAGAAAACTATGATAATTCTGATGTCGAAGATACAAAAGACAATATGGCCTTACTTACTAAGAAATTTTACAGAATTTTTAAAAACAAGAAAATAACTGATTTTCAAAAACCTTCTGAGAAAAGAAAAGGAAAATCTAAATCTTGGAAATCAATAAATGACAATCAATGTTTCAACTACTATGAATACGGGCATTTGACGAATAAATGTCCTAAAAGGGATAGATAAAAAAGAAAGGGTATGATAGCTACTTGGGATGAATCATCCGACTCTGAAAATTCTCCTGAGTCAGATGAATCAGATCAAGAGAACTCAAATGAAGTAAAATCCCTAATGACTATAGCAAGAGTCACCTCCTCAGATAGTTGTAACTTATTTGATTATGATAATCTCAGGAGTGACCCTGAAAATGAGAATGAAGATGATCTTTAAGACGCCTACAATGCCCTATACATGGAAAGTTGTAAAATCGCTGTCAAACTAAAAATTCAAAAGGAAAAATATCTTAAACTAAAAGAAGAACTTTAAAACAATATTTTGAAAAAATCTCATATTTTTTATTGCTTTGAAAAAGCAAAACTTGATTTAAATTCCAAAACCTCAGAGTTAGAAAAACTCAGAATTAAAAATGAGAATCTAAAACTTGAAGTTTCTTCTCTTTTGAGTTTTAAAGATACTTGGATATATGACCATGGAGACCCTATGCTGGAGAAACTATTAACCGCATCCAGAAAATGTGGCGATAAATCGGGTCTGAGCTATATCAAAGATAGTTCACTAAAAAATAAAAATGCAACTCCTACTTTTGTAAAAGGTGAATCCTCAAACTTGAAAGGTAAGAATTTAAGAAATTATAACAAAAATGATTTTAAAAATCCAAAATCTTTTGAAGCTTATAAGATTAATTTTAATGCCATCAGTTATACAAATTAAAGATATAATAAACATCATTTGGCTAAAAAAATAGTGGACTTACTTAAAGAGCCTCTTAAATCTAACTCAAATGAAATCGTAGTTAATAGACAGTGGAGAAATTCTAACTCCAAAAACAGAGAAAAACCTATGGAACTCCCAAACCCAGAACCATAATGAAATGGGTTCCAAAAGTTATTTATCTTTTTGCCCACATTGACTTTAAAGCTTCTAACAATTCAAAATCGTACTTGGACAATGGATATTCAAGATATATGATAGGTGACAAAGAAATATTCACCAACTTCAAAGAAGTGAATGACGGTTCGGTTACTTTTGGTGATGGAAGCAACTGTAGAATTATAGGCAAAGGTACTGTTCAACTCTCTAATCTTCCTCCTTTTGAAAATATTTTGTATGATGAAAGTCTTAAACACAATCTCCTAAGTATTTCTCAAATCTGCTATAACAAACATAGCGTAAAATTTACTAATCATGGATGCAAGATTACTAATAAGAAAGGTTGTGTGATATTAAATGATCGTAGGACTTCTGAAAATTACTATGTCATCAATGAGTCATACTCTTCTAACTTTTTATGTTACATGATCCAAATAGACGAAACGGAACTATAACATAAACATCTTAGACATGTTAACTACCGAAATCTTTATAGATTGAGCAAAATAGATCTCATTCGAGGACTACTCAAATTAAAAAAAGGTTGAAAAGATATGTGGCACATGCCAAATGGCAAACAAACGAGGAGTAGTCACAGGAAAGTGAACTCCTTAGCCACAACCAAACCTCTTGAACTTCTCCATAAGGATTTAGTTGGACCAACAAGAATGGAGAGTAGAGGTGGAAAGAAGTACTTTCTGGTTATTGTTGATGATTTTACTAGATTTACTTGGGTAGCTTTTATGAGAGAGAAATCAAAGACTCTTGATGAAGTCAAAAGAATATTAAAACGAATTCAGACTGAAAAAGAAGTAAATATAATCAAGATTAGAAGTGATCATGGTACTGAATTCGAAAATAACAATTTTGAGAAATACTGTACAGATCATAGCATGTCACATGAGTTCTCTGCTTCTTAAAACACCTCAACAGAATGGGGTTGTTGAAAGGAAGAATAGAGTGCAACAAGAAATGAACAATGTTATGTTAAATAACATGAATTTACTAAAAAACTTGTGAGGTGAAGCTGTTAATACCGCATGCTACATTATAAATCGTGTGTATGTTAGAAAATCAAAAGATAAAACAACTTATGAGTTATGGTTCAATAAGAAACCAACTGTCAAATACTTTTAAAACTTTGGAAGTAAGTGTTTCATATTACGTGACTGGGAAAATTTGGGGAAGTTTGAAGCTAAAGAGTGATGAAGGAATATTCTTGGGTTATGCTTTGAATAGTTGAGCCTATCGTATTCTTAATAAAAGAACAGGAGTGATCCAAGAATCTATTAACACTGTAATTGAAGATCACCTGATGACACCCTCACCAAGTTTAAATGATGATGAAGTCAAATTTATTGAGAAACCTGACTCTTCATCTAATCCAATTAATGCCGAACTAAGATCATTTAAAGACCATCCTACTGATCTGATATTAGGTAATCCTCTTACTGGTGTGCAAACAAGAAAATAGTTAGCGAATATCTGTAACAACATTTGCTTCACTTCTCAAATTGAACCGGCTAACGTAAAAGAAGCATTTGCCGATAAAAATTGGATAATAGCCATGCAAGAAGAGTTAAATCAATTTGTAAGAAATGATGTTTGGAATTTGGTTCCAAGACCATTTGATAAACATATAATTGGAACCAAATGGATTTTTAAGAATAAATCCGATGAAATAGAAAATATCGTTAGAAATAAGGCACAACTGGTTGTACGAGGCTACACTCAGATAGAAGGAATTAACTATGATGAAACCTTCACACTAGTTGTGCGCCTAGAATCCATTAGATTATTTATTTTTATTACTTGTTATAAAAATTTAAATTATATGAAATGGATGTCAAAAGTGCATTTTAAATGGTGATTTACATGAAGAGGTTTATGTTGAACAACCTACGAGTTTTGAAGTCCCTAAATTTTCAAATCATGTATATCGTCTCAAAAAAGCACTTTATGGTCTAAAACAAGCTCCCAGGGCATGGTATGAGAAGTTGACTAAGTTCTTACTTAGTCATAATTTTATCATGGGAAGCGTTGATAAAATATTATTTGTCAGAAACTATAATGAACACATATTGATTGTACAGATTTACGTTGATGATATTATTTATGGATTTACAAGCATTAACTTGTCCATTGAGTTTGTAGAGCTTATGAAATCTAAGTTTGAAATGAATATGGTTGGAGAATTGAATTGCTTTCTTTGTTTACAAGTAAAATAACAAGAAGATGATATTTTCATTTCACAAACCAAATATGCTTTAAGTTTGGTAAAGAAATTTGGATTCGAGATCAGTAAGAAGCTTGATAGTCCTATGAGTACAACTCTCAAACTTTCAAAGGATGAAACAGGTAAAAGTATTGACTCTCGTTTATATCGAAGCATGATTGGTAGTCTCTTATACTTAACTGATAATAGACCAGATATTTCTTTTATTGTCAAAATCTGTGCTAGATATCAGTCTGATCCAAAAGAATCCCATCTCATTGCTGTTAAGCGTATAATTAGTATGTCGTAAGTACTGCTAATTTTAGTCTATGGTATCCTCATGATACAATTTTTCAACTAGCTAGATATACCGATGCTGACTGGGTAAGAAACATTGATGATAGAAAATCTACCAGTAGTGGATGTTTCTATGTTGGAAATTGCTTAGTTTCCTAGCACAGCAAGAAACAGAGTTTTGTATCTTTATCTACAGTTGAAGTTGAATACATCGCAGCTAGTAATGCTAGTACCCAGCTAGTTTGGATGAAAAGAGTGTTAGCTGATTAAAAATTGCGCAAGATACAATCATTCTGTACTATAATAATTCTAGCGCAATCAATATTTCAAAGAATCCTATTCAATATTCTCGTACAAAACATATAGACATTAGATATCATTATATTCAAGAATTGGTCAAGGATAAAATCATTTCATTAGAATATATCCAGACTGAAAATTAACTTGCTGACATTATGACTAAACTGCTTGACAAAAAGATATTCTAAATTAAAACATGATATTGGTATGTGTACTTCTAATTGATTAAATCATGTTGTTTATTATTTGCATGCTTTAATTAAAAAAAATTATTTGCAAAAAAATGAGATCTTTTTTTATTTGTTCAACAGGTCGAGTATGTCCTCAACTAGTTGACCCTCGACGAGTCGAGGACAGCACTCGACTGGTCGTGGATTGCGGGCTGACCCATTAAAAGAGAGAAAAGCCTATTTTTCACCCCATTTCTCTCTTCTTCCTTGACTAGTCGTGGCTCCACTCGTCAAACCCATCTCCATTTCCTCCATTTAAGTGGTTCATTTCACTTTATCTTCTTGATTTGGGTCTATTGTTGATAGTTAATCATTCCTTTGGGATTTATTTTGAGTTTTTCTCAATCTCTATAGTGGGTTTTGTGCAAAAATCTGATCCTTACCAAACCAATCTTTTATTTGTAATTTTCTCTATTGCAATCACTAAATGGAACATCGAACTAAGAGGAAAATAACTCGTGGCTCTTCTTCTAGGTCGACTCCAGTTAGGGTTAGAACCCTAAGAGCTCCTGAAGAAGATTCGGAGCATGTTAGGGATCTTTGCAATCATGAAATTATCATAAAGAGGACATTAATGTTGATCATATTGCTCCATTCTAGCTCCTTCCTATCCTTACCACTGTCAGTTGAGAAAATATTCTTAATTGGGGCGGAACGGCATACCACTCTATTGCACAAGGAATGTATGCATCGATAAGTGAAGCGTCCCTAAATGATCTGACGTTCTCTATTAATTTTAGAGAAAAGACATTCCCTGTTGATAGACATTTTATTTCAGGATTAATGGACATTAATATTAATGATGAAGGTATTCCAATACCTACACTTACTGAAAGAATGACTGAAACTGAACATCGGGAAATTACCTGTAAATTGTGTCGGTTTAATGCCGAATGGAGTTCGAGTAATGCCCTCCGTGCCAATCAAATGTTACCCAAAGATAGAGTTCTTCATCATATTTTCATTTCCAATGTCTATCATAGATTTGGGAATGAGTCTAAACTTACTCCCTTTATGTGATGTGTTCTTCATGCTGTTGTGTCTGGTATTCCTATATATCTTCCTTCACCGATTTGCTATATAATAATTCAATTTCGTATCCATCCTAGCCATGGGTCTGTTCCTTTTGTTTATCTCATGATTAGCCTTGCCACTCATTGTAATGTTTTCATTCCTCCTACTGAGGCACCTGTGGTAGTCCTTCCATTTAATAACATGAACATTCACAAGATGAATTTAGACTACCTGCCTGACCATCGGGATGAGGATGAAGTAGAAGAAGAGGAAGCCCCTATGCTTGAAGACACGTTCATGGATGACATTTTTGCTGAGGTAGATTCAGACGATAAAGCTGCTCCTGATTTTCAACCTTCTTAGGTCGATGATCGGCTTAGATTTTTAGAGGAGAAAGTTGTTGAGTTGAAGGTATCTCATGATACTTTGTCTGAAAGTCACAAAGATTCAATGAAATACATGTGGAAATATTTTCATTGCATTACCAAAGGACTTCACCAAATTTATCTTTCCATACCTCTTCCATCTTCCTTGGGTCTGATTAGTTTTATTGCTATGCATTTTCTAGCTTCCATAGGTCTGTATTAATTTTCACTATATGGATTAGTTGACTTGTTAACTCTTAGATCATACTCTCTCTGTATGCTCTCTTAATGCTTTCATTACTCCTATTTTGGACTTAATTATAATGATTATCTCGTGGTTCAGTTATGCATTTTCTAGTTCTACTTTATTCAATTATATGGTGTTCTCATGCTCTTTCCTTTGTCAATTTATGACAAAAATGGGGAGAGATTTAATATGATGAATATGATTGATTGATATGATTAATGCATGAATAGAACATGTTGTTGGAGTTGTGTGTTGGAAATATATGTTTAATACAAGTGTTATACAATGCAAAGAAAGCCCAAATTGAGGGGAGTAGTAGGCAGATATTGCAGAGCATAAATTTTAAAAATTTGCAATTTTGTACTGAGTGTTTTGACATGAATTTGGCAAAGGGGGAGATTGTAACTGTTATAATGTATAAAGCACTCTTGTTTGTCAAATTTTGATGGGACAAAACAACTTATGATGTGATTCACACAATTTGATGGAAAGTTCAACCTTCAAGTGAATCAAGATGGAAAGTTCACCTTCAAGAACAAACCATGAAGTTGGATAGTGTAAGCATAAGCACAAGTCATGAAGATGGATAGTTCAGGCTAAAGTGTATTCAAGTTCTATTGAACTTCTAGTAGAAGATCAAGCTCTGCCTTCGAGTGCACTTCAAGTAGAAGATCAACTGAGCACTATTAAAGATTCAAGTAGAAGATTCGAGTTTTACACTTTAATGTCCAGTTTTCTCAGGTATAATTGACCTTAGAAAGACCTTAGACTTAGGTGCTTTCAAATGATAAACTTATATGGGTTTTTATAATTTAGTTAGGCTTTAGTTCGACTAGTCTAAGCCTTAGTTCCACTAGTCTAAGCTGTGGCTCAACCATTCTAAGATTATCTTCGACCAGTCCATGTTTTAAAATAAAAAATCGAATATTTCTAGTGGTTTCTCGACCAGTCGAAGAAGCACCTTCAACCAGTCGAGAGGTGATCGAGTCGAAGTCCAATGACTAATTTTTAGCACGCTCGACCAGTCGAAAATCTGTTTTATCCGATCACGCCCAAAACTTGAAATTTGGTTAGATCTCGGACGAGTCGAAGGAGACCTTAGACAAGTCGAAGCAACAACATTTTAGTCTATAAATAGAGGCCTCCTTCATTCCAAAATTACTCATCCAAGCTAAGAAAAGCCTTCTTTTAGAAAGAGAGAAGTCTCTACTATCATTAAGCTATTGAACGGTATTTTATATTTTTATTTATATAGCTTTTGTATTTAATTCCTTGATCTCTTTTCATGAATCATATATTTTAAAGAGAGTAATCACTCTTCTTTTGAGATCTAAGGGATTCAAACAAGTAGCATGAGGTTTGAATTAATTTAAAATCAATCTACAACCTAGAACCCTTGTTTGTGTTGCTGGACATTGAACATTTTATTTCAAGCGAAGCGGTTCGACTTGCTATATCAAGAATGTCTTCAAAGAGAAGATAAGTATCATTCTATATATATTTTTTGGTTTATTTGAGGTATTCAGAAAATCTCTTATATTAGTTTTGATCGAGATACCAATCTCAGCGTAGGGTTTTTGTTTGTTATAGCCCTTCTAAAATCACAACTGTATAGGTTTTAAGGTGAACCTATGAAAACCTTGTTTATTAGTGAATGCCAATATCACGTGGGTTGTGATTATTGGGAGTGGAGTACGTGTAGCTGTTTGAGAACAGTTGGTGTACACACTGAACCACTATAACTCTTGGTATTTATGGCGAATGATTTAAGTTTTGTATCTGTAGTAAATGATTGTAATTTGTTTATATATATGTGGTGAATGCTTGTAATAGATAGCTCTCTTATCTCTTGCTTAATTTGGGATCGTGATCCTTACAAACATTTGTGAAATCAGTTATCCTACCTAAAACTTTATTTTTGGTGTAAGGTTGTCCTACGAACTAAGTTTGAATCAATTTCTCAATACTACTACTCTTGAGATCTGTGATTTGTTCTGATTTATTTATTATTTCAGTACCTTGAAATTTTTATTTGACATACTCCTATTCACCCCCCTCCCTCTAGGACTGTTAGCTCACTTTTTTCAAAAGATATTGCATGTTAAAGATCTTCAATGATACTTAGAATGCTTTTTACGAAATTACAACTAACAGGATGACAACACATGGAGCAGTTGAAAGGAATTCAAAAGAAAACAAAGCGGTCGAGAGTCATTTCGGATGTTGACCGAAAGGGCAACCTAGATAAAAACTTGGTTGATAAAATTAGGCGTTTGATAGTCATATGAAAGTGGAAAGAGTGGCTGATAGATGTTCAAAAGTAGACTGAGTGACCGAGGGAAGCTAGGAAATGGAATATGGCCGAAAATCTTGGTCGAGCGGTCAAAACGGAAAGATGCGAAGAACATTCGAGTGGAGCATGGGTGACAGACCGATAAAAGAGATGCAGGCGTGTAGACACCCCACCTCAGGTTGATAAGCTGATAGAGTTTGAATGGATGGATGAACAACCACACCCCTTGTAGCACCGCGAAATTTTCAATACTCGAATATTGAAAGTTCTCGAGTGTCACTGGAATTTGACTTAATATGTACATGAGTACGATACCCATCTAACTATCCTAACCTTAGGTCTATTCCCTGACACGATTCTAACCATTGGGAACAATCTCCATTCATAGGTTAAGTCATCTGACCCTTGATTTTAAGATAAGACCATCCATCATGTGATTTGACAAATATACATTTCCTTAAATGATTTAGCGAATAACCCTTTATCCGTAATGATTTAGATATAAGTTCGTTTGTAAGAATTGCTTAAGAAGATGTGTACAACTCTGTAGAACCATTAGATTTCACAAAACCCTTAAATCAACAATAATTACGAAAATGCCATTAACTAAGACCTTAAATTCTAGATCATAAGGTTCTCACAACCCGTTTGATGAGAAACTTTATATCACGCCTATATATCATAAATTGATCATACATGTCAAATTTCAAACCTTATATCAGCAAGATTAATAGTTAAAACAAAGATTAACTTGAGAAGACCCACCTAAAACTTGCATTCGCCGCATACTTTGATGTGAGCCCTATGATGAATCGACAAACCGACTGGACGGAGTAGATTTCTCAAAATGTACTTGTGGACCCCATGTCTAGGCGTGTGCAAATGAGGTGTGCGGCACCATAGCGCACCAAAACATCAGTCACGGTCAAACACGAATTGACTCGTGAAATCCCGAAACTGGAGAGATTTCCCACAGTGCAATGCGAACAGACAACATTCCGTTTGGAGATGCTGTGGCCCACCACCATGATGATTTTGGATGATCTAAGCCATCCATTGTGATCTTAGGTCAAAACCAACCGGACCCTAGCCTTTCTACAGAATCCCAAACGAGTAGGTTGTACACAATCTTAACCATAGTGACTAACTGCGAACGAGTAACGCATGTTCGATCCCGATTTGGACACCACTTCAAGCCACTTAGGTGATCCAAACTATCCCTAGAGTCTAACATGCAATCTTAACCAAGACCATAAGAACCATACGACCCATGCATATAGATGTGCGTGCAACAACATGCACAAGAAGGAAACCCGTCTTTTGTTGAAACCTACAGTCTGAGAAAAACCGACCACACTAAATCCATCTACACAACCCATCGTGCAATCTTAACCATTCAAACCCCTCCAAGAAAGATTCTGACTCCCTCCATGAAGATCTGGCCACTCCGTTTCTTCCACTACCATTGTCCCAATTTACGCAGTGTAGAAACAGGTTGCATAAAGGAACCCATCCTGTTTCCTCATTTACGCAAATAGGCCTGTGCAAGGAGAGTCTAGAAGATCCACAATACTATAAAAGCCCCACCATCCGGTGTTAGAAGAGGAGAAAGTGAGAAGCAAGAAAGAGAGAAAGAAGGAAAGAAAAACAGAGGAAAAGGGATGTCCACCAGCATCCACATCAGAACGAAAGAGGAGAAAGAGAGAGAAGAGGAAGCCTCGGCATTCTAGTAAAGGTCAGGTCTGATCAAGAAGTCTATCGATCAGATTTTTAGAAGAATAGGGAGAACCACATACCTTCTTTCCCTTCTTCTTTCTTTCTTTTCCTTTTCTTCCAGCAGCAAAAGCATAGGAATACCCCACCCAGTCGAACCGAGTTAGCTCAGTGAAACTGATGTGTCATATGGCAAGTCCAAATTAGACCATAAACAAGTCATTCCTTAGAATCATCAGTCTAGATTGTATCTAGCACGACAACACAATAGCCGAAATCTAACTTGCTCTTAACCATATGAAATAGGATAGGATCAGACCTTAAAGTGTGTGTCCGAACATTTAACTTTGATAGTAAACGATCAGGCAACCAAAGGTGAGGTTTATTCCTTTAAGCATACCTTAATTTAAGTTGGTATGTTTTAATTACCTTTTTACATGTTTTTATATCATTATGATTCTCTCCCTGCGATTGTATAATTTTACCGCCATCAATTGTCTATCCTTTGGAAAATTATAGTATGACTTTAATTATATGTGGTCTTTATGTGTTTATGTGGGGCGATGGATATAAGACTTGCTTTTGCCTTATCAATTTTGTTGAGTTAGCCCTTGCTACTCTTCTCTTTTGAGTTGGCCATTGCCACTCTCCTCTTTATGAGTTAGTCATTGCTACTCTCCTCTTTACTTTACTAGCCTTGTGCTATTTACCTCTAAGGCTTGGGCATGTGTCTAGATATTCCTAAACTCCCATAATTCATTTTACATTTTCTTTGATGCAAGTGATGTGTTGAAGGTATCACAACTAGTGATTCAATTATTATATCATGGACGTAATGTGCTCTAGATAGAGATCCTCTTGGTTGTCACGTAATTCCAGAGATTTTTAGGTAGTGATGCACAAATCAATGTAAGTAATTCACAATATGTGTTACATCATTTTCAAAATTGGATTTGCAAATAGTTGCTCCATAAACAAATCGTGTCACGTAATTCATCTGACTCATATGTTGTGCCGCCTCGAGGTGTTCAGGTAAATCCACGGTAGTGTTGGCCATGCCAGTGAATATCCATAGTTATGAGATGCGGGTCGAGTCGGGTTTTCTATGAATCATATTCCACATTGTGATGATCACTACATATGATGAGCTGCACACACTTTGCTAAGCATGCATCTC
The DNA here is from genome assembly GCA_021015155.1 of Magnolia officinalis. Taxonomy (NCBI): domain Eukaryota; kingdom Viridiplantae; phylum Streptophyta; class Magnoliopsida; order Magnoliales; family Magnoliaceae; genus Magnolia; species Magnolia officinalis. Next base: position 3,883,943 of record JAJHSJ010000016.1, on the reverse strand, counting down.
ATGTAGGTTGTTTGCGCATGTTGATATCCCTTGTAGTAGTGGAGTACGAGGTGTATCAGAACCTTTACATTGCTTTTATAACTCTTTTGAATTATTGTTAATATTAAAGGATGACCATCACTATGAGTAGGGTGTTGACCCTCTCTAACCAAGCAGATGATGCAGGTGATGTACAGGTTGAGGACCTAGAAGATCAGTCTTGATAGAAGATTTCGTTGGATAAAGTAGAAAAGTAGTTTATGACTTATTTTATTTATGTTTCTGCTATGCAACTAAGAACTTTGTAATAATCTCCCATTTAGAGAGCATTAGACAAGTTTATTCAATTATGAAATAATAATTTCGGTTAATTTTATTCTTATGGAGGATTACCTTCAAGAATGTAAATGGATGTGATCTAGATGAAAGAAAAATCAAGGCGAGACCTTAAGGCATCCAAAACTTTTACATCATTAACACTTGATTCCCTCGGGCACGAGTATGAACTCTGGCCGTGAAAATTGGGATGTTACACCCCTATCTTAAACCTTAATCCTAAAGCCTAAACCCTAGGAACCCCAATCCTAAACCCCAACCTTAGAAGCATAAAACCTAAGAAACTTAGTCCTAACCCCTAAACTTAGCCCATTCAAGCCTGTTAACCCAATTAACCTAACCCTAAGCCCTAGGAACCAAAAGCCCTAGAGCCTTGAGTCAACTCAGCGATTCAACTCACCCGGTCAACTCACTGAGTCAACTCACGTGGTTAGCCTACCAAATCCCATAACCCAATCAACTCACCTGGTTAAGCCTAAAACTAAGCTTGAACCTAAGCCTAATTCCAAGCCTGATCAGAGAAATAGTCAACACCTTAAAGCACTAACCCTCACAACAAAGCCTACACACGCTTGGAAGATGTTACCTGCCCAAACACGGAGTCCAAGTGGGGACTGGTGGCAGCCGGGTTGCCACCGACCACATGACACTCCCCTCTTTTGTTTAGTATCCTTCAAGCATGTGGGTTGCTCCTTTTTCGAGCCTCAAGTGTGTCGCTGAGGTGTATTTACTATGATGCCCATCTTCTTACCCAAAATTACCTTTTTACCAACTCATCCAATCCATGAGATGATGCTATGTGGCAATCTCCAATCCGAACCATTCAACTAGATTTTACCCTTAGGATCACCAGGAATTATAGGAAAACCGGATTGGGAGACTATAAATAGCCCCCTCCCATTCTCATTTTAACCATCCACTCTCATTTAAAATCCCTTCTCATTTCAAGGAGATAGCCTTAGCCACTTAGCAATTCCTCCACCAAGGAGAGTGAGAGTGAGAGAGAGCGAGAGAGAGAGAGAGAGAGAGAGAGAGAGAGAGCCCAACCCCAGTCTCACTAGCATTTATCCTACTATCCAAACCTCTGTTAGTTTCATCAAATTAGTGCATCAACATCATGCAACATTCACTCCCTTCTCAACCCCCATGCTCTTCATATACATTAGCATCATAGTGCAATCTCATTTTTTCATCACATTAGACTAGCGGGCGTATGCTTTGTGGCTTGCTGATATAATCAAATCTTGTACATCAGAAACTTTAGCCAGTTAGCCGTTGTTTTATCATTTACATTGCATTTCATCATTTTCACCGTATCTGACTGGCAGGCATATGTTTTGAGATCTACTGATATAATTGGAGCAGGTCCACCAGAAACCTCAGCCAGTTTACCATCATTTTATCATAAGCATCCATATGAATTAGGAATCCCATACATCTATATTTGCACCTTACCCTTGATCATTTCAAACGTATGCTCTGCGGCTTGCCGATATAATCGGATCCTGCCCATCAGAAATTCATATTGATTAAACACCTTTACTATAGCACTGCATTACATTTTCTATATCGTATTTATATTTACAGCACGTGAGAACTACCCATGCATATTCTTCAAAAATTATTCAGATCTTATAAAGGAAAGACCAAACGTCCGTACAAATAGAGTGGGTGCCTAACACCTTCCCTCTTTGTAACCATGGTACCTTACTCGGAATCTTTGGAATGTAAACCTACGAGTCATCTTAGGTTTAAGGACCCACAGGTTCTCAATCATAAATGTTTTTACAGTCTCTAATCGATTGTAGAATTGTAATAATTGGCTATTGACGACTCTGGTAAAGTATAACACCTTAACCCATTTTTTCAAAAGCCCTCGAGGAGGCAACTAGTGGACAAGAAGAGAGTAGCTATCTTGTACCCTTGGGACATCATGTCCTCCTCCTCACTAACAACCACAAGGAGATATGTGGCTGATGATCAATTAGTGACAAATAATAGAGCTTGTATGAGAGAAGAGGAACGATCGTGAAGAAGAAAAGTGCTCAAAAAATGATATAGAAAAGAGAAGAATTTAGAAATTGCGAATTGATTATTTAGAAATATAAATAGGAGTAATCGAATTGCTGGGTACAAGCCCTCAACGCTAACCGCACCACCTTCGGTTAAGGATGTGTAGGTTCCAACAGCCCTGAATCATTGAATTTAAATACTAGTCCAACATTCAATCCCAACAATCAAGAATGGACATTGACCTCTGGAACCGTTTCTCCAGAAGAGATAATGGTCCGCACTTAAGGATGTGCAACTAAGTATCCAATATGTTTAGGAATATGGGAGAACTTAAGCAGAGTTGGTACACACACAAGCTAAGAAATTTCGTGTTCAAACTAAGAATGTTAATATATAAATGGCTGACCAAACTGAAGCCATGGATCGATTGATGGCCATCATTATTGAAAGAGCACCTACGACGACATAGTATAATCTCAAAGGAAGTTTTGTCTTTAATATGGCTCAACCACCATTGATACCTCCCTTGCAGCGAAAACATACCACCCATTTCAATCTAGGATGGATGAAATACTTCGTTATCTGCCGAGTTCAGGAGATTAAAGCTAGGTGGTCGGGAATATTGTTCCTTAAGAAGGAAACAATGATATACCTGGGGGATAGTCCTTCCTTAGGAATTAATTGTATTATGGAAGACAACACCAGATAGGCCTTGAACCACTTCCAATGACTAAATCATGTCATTTGAATCGTGATCAAATTATTCAAATAGTTTAAGAAGTATTAGGCAAATTTATTAGCTGTATTACTACCTTGGTCAACCATACGCTCTATTCGTATTAGATTAGATTGATCAACAATCTCCATTGTCACGAAAGATATCACTGTTTCTCGACCAAGACGATCAATTTTTTTGTTTCTCAATTAAGATGGCTGAATTCGACCAAGATGACTGAATTTATTATTTTTGGACGAAGATGGCCAAGTTCGGCCAAGTTGCCCAAAATTAATAGTTTTATGTGGCCAAGAAATCACATTTATGGTGCTAAATAATGAATTAACATCACATTCACATTTTACCAAAGGTGAAGCAATGTAGGGGCAATGTTGTACCTTATTTCGAACCATTCTTAGTAAACCCAATTAGAAAGGATAATTGTTATAGCAAGGGAAAGATATAGAATTTTAAAAATATTCAAGGATACTTGTAACGTCTCGAAAAAATCCATACAAAGACCCGAGTACCACCTCAGGCCTAAATCACTAAGGACCGAATGCAGTAGAAATTAGATGAAAAATTAATTCAGTACTAAACTCAATTAATTGGTGGATTAGCTTGAACCACTATCTATACAATCTGCAAGACCCAAAACCATTAGAATCGCTAACTCAACATTATATAAAAACCTAGGAGTAATCTCAAAACTCAGTTGCTCCCGGGAGCACATTGAAACTCCGTATCGGACCTGGACCACGCGTCGAAAGTCCGGTTACTGTGAAACTATAAGGTTATGACCGCCTTATTGGGATTGAAAACCATTGTGGGAATCAAGCCCAAATAGTATCCAGAAACGCACAACTTGACCCTGGAGCGAAGTGTGTGAGGAACGCTAATATCTTTAGAAAATGAACTCAAACTTAAGTGAGTTGGACCATTCGCTTGAGGATGAAATTGAAGACTTTAGACTGTCAGTTTCTAACCAAACTTTACTCATGGATCAGAAAAATTTTCCTGCACATGTCAATATACTTGTGGCCTTGATCGAGTGACGATGACCGTTAAACTGATACAGGTCCTCCACGGTCGATCCACAAATCCGATAGGACCAAAATCATAACCAGGCTTAGATCCATCATCAATGAACTTACTCCATGATGCAGGTGAGTAATGGGCCTCCAGATGAGTCCCGTTGGCCTGAAACAGACACCTTTTGGCTATAAGCTAAGTATACCATGGCCCTAGGGCCATTTGAACCAGTTACACGCCTATTTAAGGACCTTAAATCACCCCATTCCCATTCCATACGAATTTTCTCCAAACCCTAGGAGAGAAAAGAGAAAAGAAGAGAAAAGAGTGAGGAGTAGAGAGAGAGATTAGGAGATCGTGGAGGTGTTTCTCTCTCACGACTACACGCACTAGATCGTCTTTACACCTACCTACGCGAATCATTCCAACTACGCTTTGGGTAAGAAATCTTAACCCTAATCTTGTTTTAGGAATTCAAATAGAGGAATCGACGAAATAGCTAACCTATCTCATGATTTAGGTTGCCGTTGTGCTGTAGATGGGAATATAGTGTTCGAATCAAGCTCGAAACGGGCGTACCGACGAAAGGTGTGGACTATAAACGTTTAGGTTATGGTTTTCAAGGCTTTCAATGTTAGTAATGATATATGTTTGAATCGATTGCTGTCATATGATCTTAGTTATGATGTATTCGATAAACTATGCATGTGTGTGAACTATGTGATTATAAAATGCATTTCATGTGTTTGTTGAAGTGTTTGAATGAAAGTGAAATTATGATTTATGCTCGCTATGACTATTAATCTAGAATACATGTTTGTTGTATGTATGACAACTCCTTCATGAAAGGATTTTTCATAATATATGATATAACTAAATTAGTTTATGTATGTAGTAACGTGTAGTTTAAGTGTTTGATAAAATGTCTGAATAAGAATTTGTTTGCTGAATTTCTTTTAATGAGGGTGTTGAGATAGGATTCTCATCTACCGTATTCATATCTATAATTTCCTTCAAGTAATATAAATTGCTACTATGAGATTTACGAATGAAATGCATGTGTATAATAACGTGTTCAATGTGCTTGATAAAATGCTCAAATGAGAGTTATGTTTGGTTTGATTGTTAATTGCTGTTATGTTCAACTTATGTGACTACTCATTGCAATTGTGCATGATTGGGACTACCACGTAGTCCAGGCAATCGGTAATGGTTCCTGATTGAGTGGCTAAACTAGTTTCGCCACATTAGATACGTTTGATGAATCCGAGCCGTATGGTGATTGTCGACAGTGGTTAGACCACGTGGAGTGCTTACGTGCTCCATGCTGATCAATTCAATGTGCACTCGTACCAATCTCATTTTTCAAATAACCTGATTGGCCTATTGTGTGTTTACCATGTATGGATGCTACTGCTTGAATCTAAGGTACCACTTATCAATGTAAAGTCCGTTTAACCATGGTACCAAGATCCGCTAAGACTCATGAGTTGGGCATGGTGGTGTATGGGACACCGTGGTCGAGCTGTCGGCCTATGCTGGGGTGACGAGCCTCCCCGTAGTGACCAATGAGCAACCCAAATTCATGACCCAAATATGGTGGTGTATGGGACACTGTATTCGAGCTTTCGGCATACGTTCAGGTGACGAGCGTCCTGTAGTGACCTTGAGTATAAATTAGGCCTACGCTGAGGCGACGAGCCTCTTCGTAGTGACCTCGAGTGTAAACTTGTGAACTTATCTATCCACTGTTATTCATCAGAGGTGATGCCCTACAACTTGCCTATCGTATGTGATTAACTAGGATTGACGACCCTAGATGGATCATTTTTTAGGTAAATGATATAAAGGGAGGTACCTTAGCTTCTCGAACCTGTTGTATGTATAAGCCTAAAAAATTACTTGGCTAACACGTTCATGCACTGCATTGCATGTGCTTTGGCGAGGAAGCACATGTTTAAGGAGTTTGCCATGCGCAATCATGAGATGATGTCACTAAGAGAGTGCAGGCGAGGGCATGCATCATTACGCATATCATTCCTGCATTAACCAGAGTAGTTAGGAAATGTTTGTTGTATTGCCTTATCATTACTGCTTGACTGAATTGATAACATGTTAACCTTTGCCTTATAGTACCACTAAGTTGATCACTCACTCCCACTTTGAGATGGTGTTTTAAAACACCAAGCAGACTCTGATTTAGATGCAGGTTGAGATGAGGCTTACGTGACGAAGACAGACTTCTTTGACGAGGAGGAGTTCTCCTACGTTCAGGTCTCAGGCAGGTCTGTGTAGACCTAGAGCTGCGACACCGAGATTACAGGGATACTGGATTAGTTGAACATTTATATTTTGATATTTTGTGCATTTTGAAACAAATATATATATATATATATATATATATATATATATATATATATATATATTCAGCCCAATAACATGTTCATACTCTGGAGGTTGTGAAACACATATATATTTTATATATCTGTCTCAGTCTTCCGCTTGCCTAATTATCTTAATTCTGGAGTATGATATGTTGTTTTAGTATAATCCCACACATGTTTAAGACACTAATATGGGCAACATTCAAACATCATTATTTATGTTGCATAAGTAATGCGTTGGAACTCTGGAGTTGAGCTTTGCTCGACCCCCGATTTTCGGGGCGTTATGAGTTGGTATCAGAGTATGGTTTGGATTAAACTGGACCTGGGTTATGGTAACACGATGCACACTGACGTACTTTGACGTAGGTGGGGGCGATAAAATATAGAAATGATCATAGGATTCCAAGTTTCGCCGACGGGTGAGATTGATAGCTGAAATGTACACAGTAAGCGTCTGAGATCACATGAAATGATCTCAATTCCGTTTAGACCGTTAATCAACGGGTTTAAGCTAGTATTCGACTAATCCCAAACTTGAAACACGCCAAAGGACGTGAATTTGTGTGAGATGGAACCCAAAACCACCTCAAACGGATGCGGGGGCCCAAACCACAAGAAACGGTGGGACCTAGGGGGTCCCCCGCATCATTCCGGCACCCCAGGAGGGGGAGGCCACCGCCCACGGTCCAGCGGACTGCGGTAGTACGCGGCAACGACGGCGTGCCACGTCCCTCTCCAGTGGGCCATGACGTCCCATGCAAATTGTGTGGGGCCTCTATTTCGCCCCCTTTTCCTCATTTTCACTCCATTTTACCCCATTCTCACCTCCAAAACCCTCCAAGATCTCATTTTCCCTCTCAAATTTTCATTTCATACTCAATCTTCTTCTTCTTCTTCATTGCACACCCATCCTCCACCATTTTCCTCAAAACCCATCTCCTACCACCTCCTATCTCACTCATTTCTTTCCATTTGGGCACACAAATCCATCTTTGTGGCTCATAAAACCCAAAACCCATTAAACCATCTCATCCTTTAAGCTTTCTTAGCCCCATGGCTCTTTTTGAGCTAGTGGCTGCCATCTTTTCCCTTTCCACACTCCTTTCCCTTTTGGAAAAGAGGAGGGCATCCACAGATGAAGCCGGGCCTAGCCGCCCAACTCGTCCAAGGAAGAAAGCGGGCACAGAAGCAAGCACAAGCACCGAGAGAGAAGATCAAAATGAGATCTCGACCCGTGGATCCCTATCGAGAGATCACTACTGGCGGGCATCGAATTAGGTAGGTTCCATAACCGTAGAGTGGTATTTGAGGCTCATGTTGATGAAAAGCTATTTGGACTGTACCCAGTGATGGACATGCTCCTAGAAAATGTTTGGGGTCCCATATTAGCGAAAATACCCGTGCGAGTAAAGGAGTAGTGTGTGCCTTCTATGCTCATATATGGGACTCACTATTGGAGCCGCTACAGTTTACTATCCCTTTGGGAAGAGAGCAAGCTATAGTCAATGTAGATGTGGTGGCTCAAATCATGGGTATGGATCGTGGACTTGTACATGCTAGTGAGAAAAACCTTACCAGTGAATGAGAAAGGAATCGCCGTACCCGTTTCCTCTGCGGTCAGCTTGAGCAGTGGAGGTGAGGAAATAGCCTTGCATCAACCAAATTTATAAACAATTTCCGCATGCTCCACCACATATTTATAGATAACTATATCCAAGGTGGAGCAACCGCACAGAGTGTACTCCGCTCATGGTCGATTTCTTATACAGAGCTGGTCAGGGAGACAAGCTATGCCTACCTACATTTGTCCTATCTCAGATTATGGATACTGCATGATCCATATGGGGAGATGCCTCACTTCCCTTCGGCCGACTTATTTGTAAAATTGCCCGCCACTTCAGTTTAAGACTCCATATGGGTGACGTTGCCTCGATTCATATCATTAGTGACATTATGCTCAACAATATGGGCATAGGCCCCAAGCAGCGACAAGCCCGTCTTGATGAATATGGAGATGAGATAGAGGAAGATGAAAGTGGTGATGAAAAAGAAAGTGGTAAAGAGGAAGAAAGTGAAGGTGAAGAAGGTAGAGAAGAAGAAAGCGGTGAGGAAGAAGGGAGTGGTGAAGAGGAGGAGTCCTAGGATTCAGATGGGGGACCTCCTCCTGCTACAAAGAAAGACAGCCATGATGAGGCCATCCTGGAAGCCCGCCTAGCTCAGATTGAAGAGAACTAGGCCGCCCTGAGATAAGAGGTCAAGGAGACCCAGGCAGAATTAAAGAAAAGGCTTGAAGAGAATCAGGCCTATGTGAAACAGAAATTCAAGAGGATGTCTCGTACTCTGAAGGCCCTCTTGTGCTGTATGCAGGACAAGGGTGCTCCTCCACCTTCACCAGAGTCGGACGACTAGTCATATGTCATAGTCGCCGTTGGGTTTTCCTTGTCTATTCTATTTTCCTTTATAATAGCCTTGGTAGGCTTGGTTAGTTGTTAGTATGTTTAGTGTTTAAAACTTGTGTTAGATTAGCTCACATGTATCTTTTGTCATGATCCATATAAGACTACATCGCATGTATTGTGACAATTTTGGCTAAATGAAATGCATAAAGCTTCTTTTATTATGAAATGTGTGGATTTTTTTTTTCTTTTTGGCAAATTAATTAAGTAACCTTGTTCTGAATCTCACACAGATTGCACCCTATATTGTATATAGGGAATGCCCCCTAAGCACACTCGGAGCACTGCACGTCTCGCACTTGGCGGATCGATTAACAGGGCACCTCCCCCAAGCGATAGAGATACGGACCCCAGTTTGGGCCCGAATTCTGAGAATATGCCGGACTCTCAGCGGGCCACTGGCCTCACAAATGGGCCAACACCTAGTGCACCACCGGTTCTGGAACATAACCGTGCATCCTCGTCGACGCCAAACATGCCTCAGGCGGCTCCTCCTCCTGATAGATTGGAGCAGATGATGCTCTTAATGTAGCAGCAACAACAAGTTTGGACCACGATTGCGGGGGCCCTTGCCTAAAACATGAATATGGTCCCGCCTATACCACCTATGCACCCTGCTAGAAATATGAATGCCAGTAGTTTATTTAAGCACTTTCAGCGTTTCCGACCTCCCACCTTCGTGGGCACTCATAGGCCTGAGGAGGCTGAATACTGGCTCGACCACATCTCTAAGATGTTGAAGTCGCTACACTATACTGAGGCAGAGAAGGTAGAGTTGGTTGCTTATATGTTTGAGAAGGAGGTCAGTCTTTGGTGGGACAGCGTCCTACGAACAGTTGCCCCTGGATACGTATGGATGTGGGACGCATTTGAGACCCGCTTCCATGGAAAATACTTCCCTCTCACTTACCATAATGAAAAAGAGGGTGAGTTCCTTCACCTCCGACAAGGAGGGATGTCTGTGTCAGAGTAAGAAAACAGATTCATGGAGCTAGCCAGATATGCTCCTTTGATACTAGCAGAAGAGACGATGAAGATGCGGCGATTTTTAGAGGGTCCACGGCTTGAAATCTGCACAAAGATGTGCTGCGCTAGCATTCCCAATTATGTTGAGCTAGTGAACATGTCCCTGCGAGCTGAGCAGGATGGGGACAGACTGTCCAGTACGCGTATGCCCATGGGCCCAAGGCCTCGACCTGATTTGCCGAACCGACCATTCCTCGGCAAGAGGCCACGTGCAGATTCGCTTCCTAGGCTTATGGCTCCGCCAACACAGCCTAGGCAATCTAATCTGTGGCGCACCTACTGTAAGAGGATGGGCTATACAGACAGTTATTGCGTTACCAAGATGAGGTATAACGACTTTACGCTGCCTTAGAAGATCAACCGTTAGATACCACAGGACATTTCAGCTTTACCTCTACGATCAACACCGTCAGCAGGCCAAATGTACCTCGAAGTAGGCCGCTTCAACGACCTATGGGAGTGTAGCCGAATCATCCTCAACAAGCTAGTGTGCACTCACTAACAGTTGAGACATCCGAGATAGCAACTGCAGCACCATTGGCTTTCGAAGTCACATCACGTATCCAAGGTACACCAGTCTTCCTATTGGTGGACACTGGGTCCACTATTTCAATAGTATCATGTGCAGTAGTCAAGCGACTAGTGTTGGAAACTACTCCTATTATTGGGATGAGACTCCTTACCTCCACATGGACCTTCTCAGACTCCACCAAGATTTGTAAAGGTTGATCGATAGACTTAGGAAGCAGAATAGTACTCGTTGACCTGATTGTTGCCCCATTATGTCATTATGTTGTCATTCTCAGTATGGATTGGCTCACCGAAATGAAGGCAAAGATCGATTGCAATACCAGATTGGTGACTGTCCATGGACCTGAGGGCACGACCTTTACTTTTAAAGTTCAGGTTAGTTGGTACTACCGCATTAGTTGTTATGCTACTTTTCTAGAAAACGTTGATGGTCCGTCACTTGGGAACATGCCTGTGGTCCAGGACTTCTGGGAAATGTTTAAGACGATCCCTGGACTACCTCCTCCGTGCGATATCGACTTTACTATCGACCTTGTGCCTGGTGCAACACCCATTTCTTTGTCGACATATCGATGCCTCCATGTGAAATGGAGGAGTTGAGGAGACAAATCGATGATCTATTAGATGTAGGTTTTATACGGCCTAGTGTATCCCCTTGGAGAGCACCAGTATTATTTGTAAAGAAGAAAGACGGGTCGCTGCGATTGTGTATTAATTATCGCAGATTGAACCAAGTGACAGTGAAGAACAAGTATCCCTTGCCCAGAATAGATGATTTGTTCGACCAGTTGAAAGAGGTACAGTATTACTCGAAGATCGACTTACAGTCTGGGTACCATCAGTTGTGCGTCGGGGATGAAGACGTGCAGAAAATGACATTCAGAACTAATTTTGGGCACTACGAGTTCCTCGTGATGTCGTTCGGACTTACGAATGCACCAGTCGTATTATGGACCTCATGAATCGGGTGTTTTGGCAGTACCTGTACCGGTTCGTCATCGTATTTATAGATGACATTTTGATATACTCCAAGATCCGAAAAGATCATGAAGAGCACCTGTGAGTTTTTCGATACTCTCAAGAAGAACTAGTTATTTGATCAGTAAAAAAAATGTGACTTCTGGAAGAAAGAAGTCAAGTTCCTGGGACATGTGGTGTCCAAGGAAGGTATCGCTGTGGACCTTGCTAAGGTGACCGTAGTTCAAGACTCGGAGCAGCCCGGTTCGGTTATAAGAGTTTTCTGTGACTTGCTAGCTACTATCGCCGATTCATTAAAGACTTTTCCAAGATAGTCAGACCGTTGTCTCAGTTCACGGGAAAGGATCTTAAGTTTACTTGGAATGAGAAAGCAGAAGCAGCCTTACAGGAAATAAAGGACAAGCTGACGTCCGCACCCGTGCTAGTATTGCCAGGGCAAGTTGATGTCTCGTGTTGGTTTGGGTTGTGTTCTTATGCAAAAGGACAGAGTGATTGCCTATGCGTTGCAACAATTGAGGAAAGACGAAGAAAACTACCCTACGCATGACCTGGAATTGGCAGCAGTTCTCTTCGCATTAAAGATTTGGAGACATTACCTCTACGGAGAGGAATTCGAGCTCTTTTGCGACCATAAGAGCCTCAAGTACATATTCATGCAGAGAGACCTGAATATGAGGCAACGACATTAGATGGAAACCTTAAAGGACTTCAAGTTTGAGGTTTCCTACCATCCTGGCAAGGCCAACCTTGTGGCAAATGCGTCGAGCCATAAGAAGACAATAGAATTTGCAGCTTCGCTAATGATAGAAGAATGGAACATGATAGAATTTGTGCGAGACTTCAAACAAAAGCTTACAGTAGAAGAGTCGTTTGTGAGCGTCGCACATATTCGTGTACAACCACTTATTGTTGACCGAATCATTGTGGCTCAGAGAGAAGATGAATGGTTGGTGAAGATAAAAAAACGAGCTAGCGACGATGAAGACTCTGAATGGAGAGTTGCTTCGGATGAGGGTTTACGTTATCGTGGCCGGCTATGAGTCTCGAATCTCCATGACTTGAGGAAGAAAGTTCTCGAAGGTGCTCACAATTCGAAGATGATGATGCATCCTGGTAGTACAAAGATGTATCAAGATATGAAGCGTTTGTACTGGTGGGACAACATGAAGGCCCACGTAGCAGATTTTGTATTCCCGTTGTCTCACGTGCTAGCAGGTCAAGGCCAAGCATCGCCGACCTCCTAGTTTACTTCAGCCCATGCCCATAGTTGAATGGAAGTGGGACTTCATATCTATGGATTTCATTTTCGAGTTGTCCAAAGACGAGGAAGGACACGGCTCTATTTGGGTGATTGTGGACCGATTGACGATCGACTCATTTCCTCCCGATTAAAGTCTCGAACTCATCAGACGATTTAGTCAAGCTATACATCAAGGAGATAGTATGTCTGCATGAAGTGCCTATGGAGATTATGTCGGATCGAGACACATGATTCACATCCATTTTCTGGACATGAATGCAGGAAGCGATGGGAGTGAAGCTGAAGTTCAGTACCACGTTCCACCCACAGACCGATGGGCAGACGGAACGAGTAAATCAGGTACTTAAAGATATGTTGCTAGCATGTGTGCTTGATTTCAAGGACAGTTGGGATGACTGTCTTCCCTATGCTGAGTTCGCTTATAATAACAGCTTCCAAGCGAGCATCAACATGGTTCCCTATGAAGCATTGTATGGGCATCCATGTCGAGCACCCCATTGTTAGGCAGAAGTTGGCGAGAAGAATTTTATTGGCCCAGATTTAGTACAGGCGACCTCAGAGAAGCTCGACATTATTAGGCGTCGACTCCTTGTAACCAGAGTAGGCAGAAAAGTTATGCCGATACAAGACGGTGGCAGCTGGAATTCGAAGTTGAGGACCATGTGTTTCTTAAGGTTTCTCCCATAAAGGGAGTCCTTTGATTTGACAAGAAAGGGAAGCTTACACCGAGGTTCATAGGTCTATTCCAAATTCTGGATCGAGTGGGTGTGGTAGCATACCGTCTCGCTTTGCCTACACCACTCGCCGGCGTGCACAGCGTATTTCACATATCAATGTTGAATAAATACGTTCCTGACCCTTCCCATATTATCAAATGGGAGCAGGTACAGCTGAGTGAAGATGCTACTTATGTACTACGACCAACACATGTTCTTGATAGGAAGGAGCAAGTGCTACGCAGCAAAGTGATCCTGCTTGTGAAAGTATTGTGGACTCACCATACTGAAGAAGAGGCTACTTAGGAAACAAAAGCCGAGGTCTGTAAGGACTACCCTTAGATCCTCGAGGAGTACGAAAAGGTACTAATTTTGTGGACAAAATTTTTCTTTAAGGGAGCTAGATTGTAACATCTCGGAAAAATCCGTATAAAGACCCGAGTACCACCTCAGGAAGAAATCACTAAGGACCGAATGCAGTAGAAATTAGACGAAAAATTAATTAAGTACTAAACTCAATTAATCGGTGGATTAACTTAAACTACTATCTACACAAACTGCAAGACCCAAAACCATTAGAATGCTAACTCAACATTACCTACAAACCTAGGAGTAATCTCAAAACCCAGTTGCTCCTGAGAGCACATTGAAACTTCGTATCAGACCTGGACCGTGCATTAAAAGTCCGATTACTGTGAAACTATAAGGTTATGACCGCCTTATTGGGCTTGATAACCATCGTGGGAATCGAGCCCAAATAGTATCCAGAAAAGTACAACTTGAGCCTGGAGCGAAGTGTGTGAGGAACGCGAATATCTTTAGAAAATGAACTCAAACTTAAGTGAATTGAACCATTCACTTGCGGGCGAAATTGAAGACTTTAGACTGTCAGTTTCTGACCAAACTTTACCCGTGGATCAGGGAAATTTCCCTGCACATGTTAATATACTTTTGGCCCGATCGAGTGACGATGACCGCTGAACTGATACAAGTAGGGGTGCACATCGAACTGGTAGAACCGTGGAACTAGACCGAAACCGATCATCAGTCCGGTTTAGTTCAGTTCTAAATTGCGCTGCTTCCAAATTTTTAAGAACCGTTGGATACGGTTCAATTCCGGTTTAGGGCCATGTAGAACCGAACCGAATCGTGATCCGAACAATGGATCCGAACATTGGATCCGAACCGCTAATCCGAAATTCAGTTTAAAAAAAATAAATAAATAAATAAATTTTTTTTAGCTCTAATCAGACCACTTAGTCCTATACATTACTAATCTGACAGCTGTTTCACGGTCAGATCACTCTTAGTACCATAAACCCATCCAAAAACACGGCAGAACAGTAAACCTCTTCAAGAAAATCGATCATCAACCTCGTTTCCTCACCAGAAGCTGTAACTTCTCCCCTATACAGAGCTTAGAAGCTGCTAAAACCGTGATTTTACTGCTGGATCTCTTTCGGTATCGTAAATCGAAGAAAAAATGTGGTGAAAGAGTGAATCTGTTCCAAGAAATTGATCATTGGCTTCGTTTCTTCATCTGACTAATGTTTTTTTCCTGCCTGCTCTTCAACGAACCTACAAAAATGTTGGAAAACCCATAGTTTCTTCATCTAACTAATGTTTTTTCCCTATCTGGGCATTTTTTTTCCGCCTGCTCATCATTTCAGGACAACGGTTCAATGATCCAAACCCTTTAAATGATTGGCCTTGCAATTGATTGGATAACCTAAAAAGGAGAAAAAAAATCAGAATCCCATACCAGTACTGGGCTCGATTTTTTAAAGCTAGAAACGTGGAACTGATTTGGAACCAAACCATTTTTCAAGGTCTGGTTCCGGTTCGGTTCTAGGGTGCTAACAGTCCGGTTCCGGTTCCGGTTCCGAAAATCGTAGAACCGTTAGGAACGGTTCGGTTCCGGTTTCACCGTCCCATGTGCACCCTTAGATACAGGTCCTCCAGGTCAATCCACAAATCTGATCGAACCGAAATCATAACCTAGCTTAGATCCATGGTCAGGGAACTTACTCCATGACGCAGGTGAGTAATGGGCCTCCAAATGAGTCCCATTGGCCCGAAACAAACACCCTTTGGCTATAACCTAAGTATACCATGGCCCTAGGGCCATTTGAACCAGTTCTGGGCCTATTTAAGTATCTTAAATCACCCCATTCCCATTCCATACGAATTTTCTCCAAACTCCAGGAGAGAGAAGAGAGAAAAGAAGAGAAAAAAGTGAGGAGAAGAGAGAGAGTTTGGGAGATCGAGGCGGTGTTTCTCTCTTACAACTACACGCACTAGATCGTCTTTACACATAGCTACGTGAATCATTCCAACTACGATTTGGGTAAGAAATCATAACCCTAATCGTGTTTTAGGAATCCAAATAGAGGAATCGATGAAATACCTAACCTATCTCATGATTTAGGTTGCCGTTGTGCTGTAGACAGGAATACAGTGTTTGAACTGAGTTCGAAACGGGCGTACCAACGAAAGGTGCAGACTATAAACGCTTAAGTTATGGTTTTCAAGGCTTTCAATGTCAACAATGATTTATGTCTGACTTGATTGCTGCCATATGATCTTAGTTACGATGTATTAGATAAACTATGCATTTGTGTGAACTATGTGATTATAAAATGCATTCCATGTGTTTGTTGAAATGTTTGAATGAAAGTGAAATTATGATTTATGCTCACCATGACTATTAATCTAGAATACATGTTTGTTGTATATATGACAACTCCTTCATAAAAGGATTTGTCATAATATATGCTATAACTAAATTAGTTTATGTATGTAGTAACATGTAGTTTAAGTGTTTGATAAAATATCTGAATGAGAATTTGTTTACTGAATTGCTTTTAATGAGGGTGTTGAGATAGGATTCTCAACTACAGTATCCATATCTATAATTTCTTTCATGTAATATAAATTGCTACTATGAGATTTACGGATGAAATGCATGTGTATAATAATGTGTTTAATGTGCTTGATAAAATGCTCAAATGAGAGTTATGTTTGGTTTGATTGTTAATTGCTGTTATGTTCAACATATGTGACTATCCATTGCAATTGTGTATGTTTGGGACTACCACGTAGTCCAGGCAATCGGTAACAGTTCCTGATTGAGTGGTCGAACTAATTTTGCTACATTAAATACGTTCGATGAATCCGAGCCGTACGGTGATTGCCGACAGTGGTTAGGCCACATGGAGTGCTTACGTGCTCCATGCCGATCAATTCAACTTGCGCTCGTACCAATCGCATTTGTCAAATAACCCGATTGGCCTATTGTGTGTTTACCATGTATGGACGCTACTGCTTGAATCTAAGGTACCACTTACTAATGTAAAACCCGTTTAACCATGGTACCGAGATCTGCTAAGACTCACGAGCTGGGCATGGTAGTGTATGGGACACCGTGGTCGAGCTGTTGGCCTACGCTGGGGTGACGAGCCTCTCCGTAGTGACCAGTGAGTAACTCAAACTCGTGAGGCAAATATGGTGATGTATGGGACACTGTATTCGAGATGTCGGCCTCCGTTCAGGTGATGATCTTCCCGTAGTGACCTCGAGTATAAATTAGGCCTACACTGAGGTGACGAGCCTCTCCGTAGTGACCTCGAGTGTAAACTTGTGAACTTACCTATCCACTGTTGTTCATCAGGAGTGATGCCCTAAAACTCGCCAATCGTATGTGATTAACTAGGATTGACGACCTTAGATGGATCATTGTTTGGGTAAATGATATAAAGGGAGGTACCTTAGCTTCCCGACCCTGTTGTATGAATAATTTTAATAAATTACATAGCTAACATGTTCATGCAGCACATTGCATGTGCTTTGGCGAGGAAGCGCACGTTTAGGGAGTTTTCAATGCGCGATCGTGAGATGATGTCGCTAAGGGAGTGCAGGCATGAGCATGCATCATTACCCATATCATTCATGCATTAACCAGAGTAGTTAGGAAATGTTTATTGTATTGCCTTATCATTACTGCTTGACTGAATTGATAACATGTTAACCTTCGCCTTATAGTACCACTGAGTTGATCACTCATTCCCACTCTGGGACAGTGTTTTAAAACACCAACTAGACTCTAATTTAGATATAGGTTGTGACGAGGCTTACGTGATGGAGCTGGACTTCTTTGACAAGGAGTTGTTCTCCTACATTCAGCTCTCAGGTGGGTGTGTGTAGACCTAGAGCTGCGTCACTGGGATTACAGGGATACTAGATTAGTTGACCATTTACATGTTGATATTTTGTGCATTTTGAAACAAATATATGTATATATTCAGCCGATAGCACGTTCATACTCTGGAGGTTGTGAAACACATATATATATTTTATATATCTGTCCAGTCTTTTGCTTGCCTAATTATCTTAATTCTGGAGTATGATATGCTGTTTTAGTGTAATCCCACTCATATTTAAGGCACTAATATGGTCAACATTCAAACATCATTATTTATGTTGCATAAGTGATGCGTTGGAATTCGAGAGTTGAGGTTTGCTCGACCCCCGATTTTCGGAGCGTTACAATACTTGAAGTGCTTTTTACGAAATCATAGGTGACAGGATGACAAGACATGAAGTAGTTAAAATTAATTTAAAAGCAAGCCAAGTGGCCAAGAGTCATCTAGGAGGTCGACCAAGATAAAACCTTGGTTAATAAAGTGAAGTAAGAGATTGATAGTTGTACTAAAGTGTAAAGAGTGGATAAAAGTCGTCTAGAAGCAAACCGAGCGGCTAAGGGAAGCAAGGAAATGAAATACGGCCAAGAAGCTTGGTTGAGTGGTTAAAATGGAAAGATGCGGAGAGTGGGCGAGCGACCGACAAAAGAAATGCAGCTAATGTATGGTTGATAATCGATTAGCAAAAAAAAAAAAAAGAGCTTGATCGAGAGAAGATGAATAGTTATGAAGAAGAAACGTACTAAAAGAAATATCTAAAAAAGAGAAGAAGCTACAAAGGCTTTTTGACTACTATTGTTTAACCCTATTTCTATCTGTTCCCACGAAAGCCAATCAGAAAGGGACGCGTCTAATTTTATGAGAGTTGCTTGGTATAACTTTACGGTAATGCAGCTATCAGCTATTGAGCAGTACCACATCATCCACTAAGTGAGAGTAGTTTAGCAAAAAGTAGTCAAATTAATAAGGAGCCTAGAGCTGTTATCAAGGCAAGTGGCAAGGAAGGCAAGTAGTGCTAAAACGGTTACGATTACTGTCTGGACATGGGAAGCATCTAGATGAATGATCTAAGGCAATAAATAATGAAGTCAGTCAGTAGAAGAAGCCGTTATACTAACCAAACCAAACCAAATCAAACTTATCTTTCAATTACTTTGTGCTCCTTAGTATTATTATTATTATCATTATCAGTCATTTACATTCCTTAGTATAACCAATAACAGTAACCAGTAGTAGTAATCAAGTAGCTATTAACTCTAGTTATAATTTGGGTTTACGCTTATACGCTGGATTCAGTTCGAATATAAAGCAAGTTCCTCATTCAGAAATGCACTTTTTAGTTATTCTCTGCAGCCGACTATAAGAATTTCCTTTTTGTTCTATCTGTATTTAAAAGTCCTTTCGTACTAAAGGTAAAGGTGCAACCCATCTTAAGAGGACGAACTCCACCCTTTGATAATCGCCTGATTATTTTAAAGGTTGTGCAAGTGGTTGAATAAGTGACCGATCTTATTCGATCTTTGTCATGTACAATCAATTCTGACTTATCTGCCTATTTTGACACTTGGGTCATAGTCGTTCGGTTTGAATTAGGCCGCACATTTAATTTTGGCACGCTCGCATTAACCACGTGACTAAATTTCAAATCGAGAGACAACAACACCAAGGAAAATAATTTGAAGGGTGCATGGGCATCACCGTGTACAATGTTTCCAATTGTATGGTCCACCTAAAAAATGGATGATATTGGCTTTTGATACCTATGCTTAAAATTAGGTATATCAATTTATGATTAGATTGGATTTTTCAAACATAATGCCCACAAAGCTGTCAAATGTTCATAAATTATAAGTCCCTTTTCCACCTGTAGATACACCAGTTGTGCGTAATTCTTTGTGAACAGTAATTTGTACTTTTTATCCTCCGTCCGTTCAATGAAAGGATCCCTTCGGTGAATATAAAGGATTAAAGCATATTAATTATTAGAATATCATATACTAGGAGGAATTTCCGAGTAAAAAAATAAAAAAGAAAAACAAAAAATACCGTATTTTCTGTGACAACCCGAAACTTTCCATTCATGGATAATCCAGCTCCACCTCCCATAATCATTCCATTAATGATACAGACCTTCAAACATGTTTCTTCGTTAGTATCGAGAAGGCGGTTCTTGTAGAGGATTATTTCTTGAAGCTGTGGAGCCATCTCGGTGTTGTGTATGGAACCCATCTAACAGGGCCACCGCACCATGAAACTTGGACCCTTACAATCAAGTCAATCCAATCATAAAGTGGACCATCGATTTTTGGCTGGTTCATTTTTTGTCCTGTGTACCCACCTAATGATCAGATTGGCCAGATTCTTGGGGTGCCAGATTTTCCTGGTAGGTGAAACCACACACACACTCCTCACGGGCCCTACACGCAACCAGCTGGGTGAAATCCTCATCTAGAACAACTGTAGTGGAATATTTGTTTCTTTTTATCAGACCAATAATTTAATAAGCGAACGTTGGAACATAACACTTACAAGGAAACTATTTATTGGACACGATCTCTATTAGGAAGCTTAGGGTGCGTTGGGTTGCACCAAATATCATCGAATTTGTGACATTTCATGATTATTCATCTAACTTAATTGGATCAAGATTGCATGATATTTTATGAAATGGGATGCAACCAAACACACCCTTAAGTAAGAAAATGATGATGTGGGTCCGCTTTCATAGCTCAATGGTAAACCGAGTCTATTTCTACACAGATATTAGGGGACTGAATGCCCATGTGGTATGGGTGTTTGTTTGTGTGAGTGTGTGTGTGGTGTGGGTGTGTCTGATAAAAAGAAAAAAGAAAAAGAAAAATGACGTGATAAGTGCAACTTACCTGTGGCTTCTTGTATGTAGCCAAAATATAATCTAATGTAAGCTGTTTGCTGTAGAATTTTGCACCATAAATCCAGTGACCTAGCGCATGCAATTAAATTTGTTAAAAATAAAACAAATGTAATTATGGTTTTCATGAGGTGGAGCACAAAATTCGGACGGTCCACTAAATCAGTCACCTCATAAAATACTCAAGTCTATATTTTTTTGGCCTGATCCAAAAATCTGGTGGGCCATAACAAAGTGAGAGGCAAATCAAGGGCCTCACTTTGCTATGGCCTACCAGATTTTTGGATGAGGTGAAAATTTTAGCACAGGACATGTGTGCGTGAAATTGTGCTATGAGGTTGACCCTACCAGAGCTTCCCATAAGGTTGAGTTCTATAGGCCCCACCATGATGTGAGATGGGCATCCACATCAAACATTTTGTAGGTCCCCTCTAGGTTATGTGATGTGCCAAAAATCAGCAGTATTAGGTGGGCCACAACATCTGAAACCATGAGAAATCATGCATAAAGCATCAAAAGGTAGGCCCACCTGAGTTTTCGAAGAGCCTAAAATTTGGTTTGACTCCTTGTCCGAGTGCCACACACAATGATTGGGCTGGATGTCTAACCACATGTCATTGGGACCTATATACAATCAGGAAGGTTTCATTGGGTGGGCATACACTCCCAATTGTTGTGTGTGGTGTGGCCCACCTAAGTCATGGGTTAGCCTAATTTTTAGGCTCATGCTCACCATGGAAGGGTGCATCTAATTAATTGATAGGATGCGTATTTAGCAGTAAATGAAGGTAAATGGGGTGAATTGGAAGTACGTTGAGGTAAATGGCATTTTTTTTTTCTTCAAGATGAATATTACAATTTCCATTGCCACTGAAAGTACTAATGCCATTTCTTCAAAGTTACGTACTAGAATCTAACAAAAAGCTTCCGTAGCCCCAAAAAGTAATCTTGGACACAAAAATTCCTTTGAAACAAAGCCTCCTTTGTTAATACAAGAACTACAAGATCTTTTAATAGATAACTGAAGTTGTTAACACTTTTTTTTAGGTGTTTTTGCATTGTTCCTCATTTTTTTAAGAAAGAATTTAATTGAGAAACCGTCAGGCTATACAACAAGCAACAAGCAGGCCCTTCGAAAAAAAATACCCTAAGGCCCGCCTGTCATATACCTCCCGAGAGCATATGCTAAAACAGACGCACAAAAAAGACAACGCAAGAATGAAGCCACCGGGTTATTCGTGGCTTGTTGGAATGGAGGCCTCTCGAATGCACCCAAGGCCTGCCGGATCTAAAAGGAGGGCCCCCCTAACAGCAGCTGGGAGGTCTTGGACATTGGAGAAAATTATGTAGGGTTGGGATTCACTCCCTAGGCGGGCCAAGCCATCAGCAACAGTGTTAGCCTTCATAGGGGCAACAAAATAATATCCGCACAACATCCCCCCTTTATCGCTGCCACCCTAGACCACGAATACCACATAAACCACAAGGTTGGTCTACCCTTGTTGAGCAACTCAACCACCACATTGGAATCACTTTCGACCATTATACTATTGATGCCCCTGCTAATGTAAAAGGAAAGCCCCTCGACTAGAACTCGGGCTTCAACGTGAAGGTTGGAGCCCTAGTCGTATTCCCTGGAAAAAGCAAACATAAACTCTCCTCCACTATTTTTTGAGACCCTTCCCCCTCCTGAAAGCCTCGCAATACCTCGGGTTGAGCCATCCACATTAAGCTCCACCCATCCCTCAGGAGGTCTGGTTCACTTTACAACTAAGAGGGACTACCTTCTCTAAGAGGAGGGAGGAAGGATGCCAAGCATTGCAACCATTCGAGGACGAGGGAAACTAATAAGTTGTCAAATAATTAAAAGTGAGTCAATGTCATTGAAATTCATCATCACTAACAACTAATCCACCCTATTCTTTTTCCTCTTCCTATTCGTCTCGAAAGAATCTTCATTACCATTATCCAATATATCCATCTCTGACCTTAACGTTTTCCCTCTTCTTATACTCAGCATCTACACCAACATCTGCATTGCTCCTTCTTCTCTTAATCCTCCCTTTCTTCCACTTCCGCTTCCTACCTCCATCAAAAGAATCTAGAATCCCATCACCTTTTGCATATTATACGTTTATTTTTTGGGTTTTTGTGGGATAGATGTTGCCCATCTTCTGTTGAGTGAGGCCCACCCGAATGCCCATACTTTTCTTCAAGACTTTTTTGTTTTATAGTATCTTTATCCTAAAAGAAGGTATTTAGGGTTAGGGCAGAAAAACATATTCTCCCATACCCTATTTTCTAAAACCATTGCCTCTCTCTCTTTCCTCTTTTTCTTTATTCTTTCTTAGCAATTCCACATGGTATCAGAGCGACATCATCGATGAATTTTTTTTCATCACCAATAGTAGATTGGATCACCTCTCAAGTATCCCGACCCCTTGAAGCATTTCTTGATTGCTAGTTTTCTTGAATAAAAGGCCTTAATCTCCTTCATTGTTTTTCCAAACCAGTTGGGTTTTGCACCGTTGGTGGCTGTTAATGGCATAAGACGTTGGTGCATATTCTTCTTCTCGGCGATCAGTTTGATTTGAAAATTTTCAAGAGATTGCAATGTTGTTACAATGGTCACTTGATCTTATTGAGATTTGATAATCTCATATTACAGATTTGCAATTCCTGTAAAATAAAAGCAAATAGGAAAGTGAAAAATATAATATTAAGGACATGTTGAAGCATATGTGATCACCCTGTCCTTAAAGTGTTATTCGCCCCTTCTCAAAATAATTGAGACTACTGCCAGGTTGCAGGCAAATAGCTTCCAGGATACGATGAGTCTGTGTGTGGTTCTGCGTTTAATTAGCATGCTCGAAAGAACCACTAATGGAACTCTGTAAACACAAATTTTCTGGCAAATGATAACAAAAAGGAAATTCCCAAATGGAAAGAGAGATGTAAAGCAAAAGATTGGGTTTGCTAGATTAGACCACTTCATTGGTCCAGTTCTTGTGGACTTGCTGGATTAGACCACTACACTAGTCTGGTTCTTGTCGACTTGCTAATTCAGGTTCGTATTGAACCTACTGGCTTGATCAGAGAACACTTAGAGCTTATTGTTTCATACGAGAGAATAAGTCGATTTGTTTGTGATGTTGAAATGAACCATTCAAACTCTATTTAAATAAGCAAGTGTGGTTGGACGTTTTGGTGTAGGGTCATTATTGCAATGGACCATTTTTACTGTTGGTGAGAAACTAGCCATTTTTTAGTAGTTTTTAACCATTTTGCATGTAGGAGACTAGTTGTATGCTAGCTGTTTCTGTAAGTTCTAAGATGATGAGCACACTTTTATTTGTCAAATTTTGTAAAAACAAAACAACTTGACAAAAGATCTTCAAGAACGGCCTATGTCAAGAGAAGATAAAGCTCAAGATCAAGAGAAGATCAAGCCTCAAGACGGATCTATATTCAAGAGAAGATTAATCTCAAGATTGGCTAATGTTCAAGAAAAGATCAAGCACAAATTCAAGATGGAGTCCGAGACTAATATCAAGACAGAAGAATAAATATTTGATATATCTCAGTTGGTATAAAACCCTAGAAAGACCTTAGGACTAGGTGCTTTCAAAATGTTTAATTTTTGGATTTTTATGCTTATTTTGCCTGAAATTTGGCCGGCCTAACTTTTGGTTCGGCTAGCCTAAGCTTTCTCGGCCAGCCCAACTTCAAGCCCGAAGCAACAACTAATTTTTGTTGTAAATTCAGCTATCACAAGTTTTGGTTCAGCTAGCCAGAGCTTGAAATTTGGCTAGCCAAAGAAAGTTTGAGTCAAATTCCAGCAACCTCATCTTTTGGAATTCGGGTGAATTCAGCCAGCCGAAGGGCAAATTTGGCTAACCGAACTATGTTGTTCGGCCAGCAAAAGTTGACCTCAGGCTAGCCAAAATTTGGATAAATCTTACCCCACTCAATCTGAAATTTGTTGAATTGAATCCAGTCTGCTCGGGCTAGTCGAAGACTATCTCGGGCTAGCCGAAGTTCTAACTTCTTTGCCTATAAATTGATTTCTTCTCTCATTCTGAATTACACAAGTTAATTATAAAAAATCCTTCTGCAAGAGAGAGAGAGAGCTCAAGTTATTAGCAAGCTATTGAATGGTATTTATAATTAACTTTAAATAACTTTTTCAATTCCCTTTTATCTCAGATATTTCAAGTTTAATTATTGATGATAGACATTAAAGGTGGGCCCACGTGATGGACGGTTGACATCAAAGGTGGGCCTACATGATGAACAACCTGTATTGACGGTGGGGCCCCACATAATGATTGGTCCTCATCAAAGTGGCCCAAATAATGGATGGAGTGGGCCTCACATGATGGATGAGCCACATTAAAGTGTGTCCCCTCATGAAGGATTGTCCACATCAAGTGGCCCCTACCTAATGGACGCTTCACTTCCAAGGTCTTCTATGATGGATGACCCATATCCAAAGTGGCCCAATTTGATTGATAATCCACATAGAAGTTGTATGACACACGATGGATGGTGGCCATTAAAAGTAGGCCCCATGTGGAGAACAACTTGTTAATGCACTTATTTATGCACATACTTATTAATCTTTTGAGTCCAGTGTCAGTGAGTCGTTCGATCCCTTGGAAGCTAAAGACCGAAGATATAAGAGGACAAGAGGCATCAAGGAGTAAAGAACATGTAAATCATGAGGTACCTTGACCCTAACCTTAAACCCAAAACAACCTAATCTCTAAATAATCTTGACCTTAATAGATAAACCTTTAATTGATCATCCTTTAGCCTTAAGAGCTCCATTTGAACATACTTAAATAGGCTATAGAGGTCTTGAGCAGTTGGAAACCAAACTGCCCAAACCAGTAGACTCTCGAGCGAAGCTCGATCAATCGAACATGGTCAAAATTGTCTAATTAGTTCTCTAACTAAATTTGACAAAGTTTGATCGATCGATGAACCTCGGTCGATCAATCAAGGATTCCATTAATCTGCGTATTTTATAATCATTAAAAACTAAACTCTATATAAAGGACATTTGGGCATTGGGCATTTTAATGGTTTTTTTTTTTTTTTTTTTTTGTATTATTAGAGCTTAGGTGATTCCCCACTCATATTCATCATCCCAAGCCTCTAAACCTATGAGATTCAAGTCATCTTCTTAAGTCTTACCACTTTAATGAGGATTCTAACCTCCATTAGGAAGATGAACTTAATCTCCACCTTGTTTTGGATATTAGACACAAACCTATAAGTATATCCTTGTCTATATCCTTTATAATACCCATCTAGGTGAATCCCCTTTGGAAACCAACTATCCATTAGTTGTAGGAGATTCCACCATCTTTCCATTACCTTAGTCTCCTCATTGGTACATTGTATGCAAGGAGTTTTCTTATGGAGTTGAACCAAAAACATCGACGAACATGAGAGCAATTGAGAAGCTGATTTAATAACGCGAGAGCATTGAAGAAGCATCTCAAGAAGGCGCTACAAAGGAGGTCAATCCAACAAGTAAGGTTATCAATTTAAAGTATATACAATCTTTTCTTATATAGGATTGAGTAAAGAGTTTGTGACCAAAACTTGAATAAGTTCTTATATAGGACCTAGGCCCATTGATTAGGACTAAATTCACCGGACGCGGGTGTATACGTGTTAGTCTCAATGGGGAGCCTCTAGTGAAAATGTATGTAGGGCCCTAGATTAGGACCACATTCACTAGACATGGGCGTGTATGTGTTAGTCTCCATGGGGAGCCTCCATTGGGAGTGTATGTAGGGCTTTGGATTAGGATTGCATTCAACAGACATAGGTGTTTACGTGTTACTCTCCATAGGAAGCCACCAGTGGGAGTGTATGTAGGGCCTTGGATTAGGACCTGCAGTGGTTGTAAGTGGCTCCCGTGTCGGTGTCTCCACGGGAGCCACCAACACAGGTGAAAACGTGTTCCTCCAACATGGGAGTGTATGTGTAGGTTAGTGGTAAGCTTAAGAGAAACCATTATAAAGATTACAAGACATGCAGAGCATGCCTGTTGAGAATAATGGGTATAAGTAGGCTAGAATGAGAGGTTCAGAAAGCTGAAGTGTTAAGTTGAGATTGTTGATTAGTAAATTAATAGACAATATTCTTATTTGGAACGCGCATGGAGTGGGGAACACACCCACAATAAGAACCTCGAACACACCGGCTCATTAAACAATTATAACTAGCCATCATTACTATTCTTGAGCCAATGCTTAGGGACGAGAAGCGTGTGTACATAGGTATGAAATTAGGCTACTACTCTTCTTACTACAATGCTTCCCACGGAGGAAAGGTTTGGATTTTCTCCACAACCATTTTTGTCCATTGACCTAGTCGTTGCTTCAAACCAAATGCTTTCAGTCACAGTGGGGATTCAGGGAAGGACAAACAGAGTTATGGCTACATTTGTTTATGCGAAATGCTCGAAGATCTAAAGAAGACAGTTGTGAGAGCAATTGGCCTTATTGGCCACGAGATGTTCTGTTCCTTGGGCTGTTTGTGGCGATTTTAATGTTTTCTTAGCAGAGAGGAGAGGGGTTAGCTCTTTCGACTCTCAGAGTTCCTCTGACTTTTCCATAGGGCTAGGCAAGGCAGGGCTAATTGACACAAGCTTCATTGGGATCAGGTTCATGTGGTGCAATAACCATGCTTGGAAAGCGAGGGTGTTGGCTAGGTTAGATAAAGTGTGTTGCAACACCTTGTGGATGGACACCTTTCTGCCCTTTCGGTGGAAGCACCCACCTAGACTCAACTCAGACCATGCCCCTCTCTTCTTATCATTTCTAGTTGAAGCGTTGTCCTTACCGAAGCCATTCAAATTTCAACGCATGTGGCTACTACAAGAATCTTTTCCAGTAGATGTTCCAGAGGGCATGAGTTCAGATATTGCAGGGGATCCGATGCTAGTCCTCCTAGGAAAGCTCAAGAGTGTTAAGATGACATCGAGGGGCTAGAACAGGGACACATTCAAGAATATTTTTCATAATTTAAGGGTGGTTAAAGTTAACCTCGACCAAGTAGAGTCTACAGCCTAGGGATCCATGGATCCTTATTTGCATTAAATGTTACAATAGGACAAAGAAAAGCTGGCCAACTTGGAGCTCTGTAAAGAGATCTTTTGGAAATAAAAGTCTAGCAACCAGTGGCTTGAGGAGGGTGATCGAAACACCAAATTCTTCCATGGCATTGCTTCTGGGTGAGCGAGAAGATCTATAATTAAGGAGCTCAAACTAGAAGGTGGGGCAGTGACGGCTGACCAGTAGTCAATTAAGCAGGCTGTGATAGAATTCAATTCAATGCTCCTAAGAAGTGAGCCATTAAGGCAGATGGGGTAGGTCCCAGAGGTCATTTCATCATGCACCACAATGGATGAAAATGAGGCTCTCCTGGTCGAGTTGTTATTAGAAGAGGTGTTCGAAGCAGTTAAAGCTCTTCCAAATGATCGGGCGCTTGGCCCGGATGGCTTCTTTGGGGATTTCTTCCGAGGATGATGGGAGACAGTGGGTCTAGACATTCTCGACGTCGTGCGTACTTTCTTCAAGGGTGGGGTACTCCCTGGGGCTTTCACACCAACACTTATCTATCTTATTTCGAAGACATCCTCTCTTGTAAAATTTCTTATTTCTGCCCTATCAGCTATGTAATTGTATCTATAAGATTTTTTATAAAATTATTGCTGACAGGCTAAGAGGGATTCTTCCTAAATCGTCTCAGTGGAACAAGAGGCATTCATGCAAGGGAGATCCATAGTAGAAAGTTGCGCTCTTGCTCAAGAAATCCTCTGAGACATAAACCAAAAAGTTAGAGGGGGAAACATTCTCATCAAACTGAACATGGAAAAATCTTACGATAGACTTGATTGGGGCTTCCTGAATGTGGTCCTCAATAAGTTTGGGTTCAATACGAGATGGATTGAAATGGTTGAAAAGTGTTGGACTAACTCTTGGTTCTTGATCCTGATTAATAACGATGTTTGTGGGTTCTTCAGTCATTAAGAGGGCTCCGCCAGGGGACCCTATCTCACCAGGACTCTTCATCTTAGCAGTTGATGTTCTCAGTAAAGGCTTCAAGCGATTGGTTGACAGAGGCTTCTGTCACAAGGATTGCCCTTTGGTCTCACATCTCCTCGTCATAGATGACATGGTCCTTTTTGCGAACGAAAGCTGGTAATCCCTAAAAATGATTGTCAGATTTCTTAATAAGTATGAAAGGGCATCAGGGTAGAAAATCAATAGGTAAAAGACCTTTATTCTCATTGTCAGTCAATCTGAAGTGCGCACCAAGTAAGCGAAAGAATCCTTGGATTCAAGAAGGGGGTCTCTCCTTTTACCTAGTTAGGGGTTCCTATTTTCAAAGGGAGGCCTTGGAAGGCTTACTTCCTGTCGGTGGTAAAGAAGATTCACCAAAGAATATTTGAATGGAATAGAAGAATTTTAACCTAAGCAAGAAGGCTTACGTTAGTCAATCACGTGCTGAGTAGCGTCCCAATTCACATTCTTGTAGCGATGGAAGTCCCTTCTAGCTTGTTAGGAGACCTAGAAAATGGAATTCTCTGATTTTTTTTTTTTTTTTTTGGGGGGGGGGGGGGGGGGGGGGGGACAAGAAACATTGTAATTTGTTGAACTGACACAAAATTGCTCTCCCAAAATCTAAGGCTGGGATAGGGAAGTCTGGCTGTTGGGCTGCTTTCATAAAGGCGAATTATTCCATAGACTTCCAGACAATAGACAGTATGAGTCTCACCTCTTTCGCTTCGCCATTGTGGAAGAAAATTTGCAAGTTAATCCCGACTGTTGTTGACCGAGCCCATTGGTTAATTGGCTGCATGGAGGGTAGCTTCTGGGAGGATGATTGGTTGGGCTTAGCACTTGAAGATTGCAGTTGTCATCCCCTTAGTTTCAACTAGCAAGAGTACATGAGTTGATTGGGCCTAATGGCTTGCGTTCACAAGCACGTGTGCAAAATCTCCTCCCTTAGGTACTGCTTAATCACATTTTGGATGAGGGGATCTATACCTCTAGCATGAAAGACAAATATATTTGGATAAACTCCACTTCAAGTGAATTCGACATTGGGTCGGCTTGACAAATTATCAGAACTGTGGGCGGAAAGAAAGACTGGTCAAAGTGGGTGTGGCACCCAAACCTCTCGCCGATGCTTTCAATCCTAACATGAAAGATGATACATAGGGTAATTCCAATGGATGCTAGAATTTAAGCGAGAGGGGTCTGTATTGCTTCTAAATGCGCCTACTAGCCTCCGACTCAAATGTCCCATATTGAGACGATTGATCACTTATTCTTTTGGGGTGATATAGTAAGAAAGGTATGAGAAATCTTTGAGTTACTAATTTATATCCACGCATCTAGTTCCACCTCGGTTGTCAGTAAGGCAACCAGATGTTGGGAAACATATGTAACTTCTAACAGTTTCCTCCTCTTAACTAGGCTCATTCCCACCTTCATCCTCTAGGAAATCTATAAGGCTAGGAATGACGCACGCTTTGAAGAATACGTGATCAATACCTCTATGGTGATCTCTAGGGTCGACTACTAGATCAATCTAATTGGCCCCACTCTCCCCCTTCCTAAGGTTGTGAAGAGGTTCACGTCAGGAGTGCTCAGAGCTTTGGGGGTTGAAGGGTCAATGCCCAACACAAGGAAGGCTCATTCGATAAGTGGGCAAGACCACAGTACACTTGGGTTAAGATTAACATAGATGGATCGGCGTTAGGAAACCTAGGCCCCTCTAGGAGAGGGGGAGAGGGAGGAGTAGGTAGAAATAGCTCAGGTTACTTCCTTTTTGCTTTCTCATCAGGGTACGGCTTTGGCTCTAATACTAGGGTGGAAATCAGGGCGTTCTTGGAGGGTCTCTCCCGGTGTACGGAATTGGGCTTCACAAAGGTGGAGGTGGCAAGTGACTCAAGTCTATGGTGGGAGTCCTCCTTCTTGGTCCATGTGGTATTGGCGAGCCAGGATCGAGTCTCTCATGCGTAAAATGGAGGTTACCTTCTCACACACCCCTAAGGAGGCTAACTATGTCGTAGACAGGATGCCTCAGTGGGGGGAGCGACGATCAGATGCATTTCCAGTTTCGATCTTACCACCCCCCCCCCCCTCACACACACACACACACACACACACCCCATTAGGGGTCTCTTATTCCTAGATAAAGTAGGATCAGGTAACTTGAGGGAGGGCTAGTTTTGTTGTCTTTGATTCACGATAGGCAGACTTGCACCCTTTTTTTGTTGGTGGGTCCGCCCGAAATTTAACTTGTATAGATGTCTCTTTTCGAATGAAAAAAAAAAAAAAAACTTACAGTGGGTTAAAATTTTTTGATTTAAAACCTATGATAGTGAAATTTCAATATACTTGAGGAGAATGCATCCATTGAGAGTGGAGTAGGCAAGTATATGAACCACTATACATGCATATGAACCACTATACTTGCATGTGTTTGGGATTGTTATTCAGGCACATTTCTATTTATGCTTGTGAGTTTAATTTGTTGAATTATATGAATGCATAATTAGATGTATGATAGGAGTTGAATAGTTTGCATATCTCACACACAATATTAGTATCCCTTTATAGACTAGTTGCTTATCGTTGTATCTTTTATAGTATATGCATGTGATTAGACACACTTGGCTTAGAAGCGTAAGTGTTATTTGTCCTATTTGTAAAGGCCATGAAAAATTTACTAATAAGAATAAAAGAGTTCTAGTTAAATGTAAATATCCCTCTCCGCATCTCTTAAGAATAAAAGAGTTCTAGTTAAATGTAAATATCCATCTTCGCATCTCTTAAGAATAAAAGAGTTCTAGTTAAATATAAATATCTCTCTCCGCAACTCTTAAGAATAGAAGAGTTCCAGTCAAATTTAAATATAAAAAAGGGGCTTCATGCGACAACAGAGAAAGGGAGAAAGAGAATTTTGGAGTGCTTAGATCGGGTATGTATATTGTCCTCCTTTTAGTATTTTTATATATTGAATATAATTTGATTCAGTGAATGCAATGAACGGTGTAGATTGGTCACACGTTCATTGTATTGAATTATGGGTAGAGGTCATTTATAGGGGAGGGGAATCTAAAATTTAGTAATTGTAGTTGGTGTGCATCTGATCAAATTAGATTAGATCCATATGGATCACATGATCCCTAAAGTCAAAATATACAAGGGCCCTAATATTCAGATCAATCTAACCATCAGATGGGCCACATTATTTAGACCTAGAAGTGTTTGATAAAAGAATCTTAGATATTTTGTGCAAGTGTTGCTATCACTTGGCGTAGAAGATCGAGATGGGCCATTGGTGAATGTGTGGTTAGATCCACACCACTCCTCAAATGCATAGAGGTAAAACATGACAAGACCTCAAGAATCTGAATGATCTGACCATCCGATAGACCACCCCGATCAAGTGATTATCATTCAATTTTATAACCTTATAAAGGAGAAAAAAATAGAATAGAAATTTGAATTATTTGATTATTTTGGATCTGGCCACCTAGGATGTTAATCAAAGGTAGGCCCCACTATGTAATACAAATAAATGAATAATAATACCGTTGATATAATTGATAGGACCCCGACATTCAAATCAACATAATTACATTACAGAGTCAATACTACCAAACTCAGGTGAGTGACTCAACTTGTCTCATAATTCATTAAAATTAAAATAAATCATTGTGATTGTTTGATTAATTTACTGGTTTGAATATTTTGATATGATAATTGTACAATAAATTTATATGTGAATATTTTAATTGAGACAATTATGCCAAATATGAAAAATATGCATTATATATCATCCTCATTCATTGTATTGCATAATGCATGGTCGATCCTAGGGCCCCTCCCTAGAAGAAATGTCGATCCTAGTAGAGCGTTACCAGATGCGGGCTATGCCCAAGCCTACCGAAAGGTGGAAGCCTACCCAACGGGTGGATGCGGGTTGACGACCTCCAACCCAAGCAGATGGACGATCACCCCATCTGATGCATTCATACCCCATTTTACATTCATATCTTTGTACATGTATTTTTGTATTATTTTAATTGCTATGATTATGAACCATGCTGGATTATATCACTAAGCCTGGCCAGCTTCTATTTTTATTGATGGAAAAACCATACAAAGGAGCCATTAGTAGATGATGTGGCGCAAGAACCAGAAGGATCTACTGTACCTGAACACGACCCACCTGAAACATGACCATACTTATCTGAGGATGAAGTGGCGGCATTGGAAAATTTTTAATTATATGTTTTATTTGGTTAGCACAGTTTAATTAACGAATAATGCATACTAGTATTTATTTTGAGACTTTAAGAAATTATTTAGCTTTATTTCTTTGGATCAATATTAGCATGGAATAAATATCATTATAATATAATGATATAATAAATGAATGATTTTAAGGTTTATTTTATTTTAAGGGTTATCAAAATTTATAAATGCTTAGTTGATTGGTGTTATGTATTATGTATGTGTGATTGAGATTATGGTGGACTTTATATTGAATGTAAATATCACATGCGATTAAACTGATTAAAGAATTAATTTAGTATACTTTATGTATAAGTTACGAACCGAAACACGGGTTTGAGGGTGGACACTCTGTACCCGAATTTTGGGGCGTGACAGTTTGGTATCAAAGCGTTAAATAAATCCCGCAAGTGACCTGTAGGGTATGAACCTCATACATGCATAATGTGTAGGTCCCTGGAATTAGAAACTTACAAATTCCCATTATAATGCTTAATGAGAATATATATATATATATATATATATATATTTATAATTTATTTATTATTATCTGAAGTGAAAATTTAACTTATTTATATAATTACATTCATTGGAGACATAAATCTGGACCTTTGAACAAATTTTGAAGTAATTTAAGTTGTAATGTACTGCTGGACAACAATGGATAGCAGAAATTACCTATCTTTGAAAAAAAGTAACTAAATAAATATAACTCCAATTTAGGTGATTCAAAAACCTAATCGTAGATATCAAAGTCTAAATTTAATAAAAAATAATTAAATAATTTAAATATAACAGATACTGTACTGATTTTAGGAATTAGTGCAGACTGGTTAAAAATTGTCTAAATCTGAACAAGTCTGATTGCAACAATTTTTGAAAATTCTGTGGTTGTCTGATTGAGCTGAAATTTTGTGAAAATGTTGTATACTCATGTTAAAACTTTTAAAAAAATTTTGAGATATATTGAAAATTTTAACCATATAAACTAATGATTGGAATAGTAGCCATAGATAGTGAACTGGTTTGTTTATAATGTAGCATTACTAACTTGGTGATTTGTAGAATTGTTCTTGTTAATAATGCTAAGGTATTTTTATAATATTTAATATGAATTAGAGAATATATAAAGTCTACTGAATTATTAGTAATTTATCTTATAGGAGTTATGGCCCCTAAGAAGACACGTAGTATTCGTGACTTACTACCATCCATAAGCGCACCTCTCCCAGATACTCCCTTACCAATCCTTCTATTCCCGAAGAATCTGGAATAGCTCCTGATGAGCAAGACGAGAATGAAGTCAATGAAGCAGGGCAAGCTCCTCCACCGCCTCCTCCTCCAGTTAATATGGCAGATGTTGGACCTAGTACGCAACTCCCGTTATCCCCAACCACTATTTGAACTAACCTCGCAGGACCAAATGTTCAGTCGTGGGATGCTGCCTTTGGGTTGGTAGCACAAATGGCGGGAATGCGAAAACAACAACAGGAACAATTCACCGTTCAGTGGGACATGTTAGCCACCTTAAATCAGACACCCCAACCTCAACGGAACACATCTTCACTAAGGTTTGATTAGCCTCGTGAGGTAGATTTGCTTGAAAGGTTTACAAAGTTATGACCACCAGTATTCAAGGGTACATCTGACCCATCAATAGTAGAAGATTGGTTGAAGCAGATTGAGAAAGTACTAGAAGCCATGAACTGCCCTGATGATTAGAAAGTTAGACTGGCGTCCTTTATTCTTCAGGGCGAATCGTATGGTGGAGAGTTACAAAGAGAATGGTTCCAGCTAATCATGTGTGGACCTGGAATGAATTTCAGGAAAAGTTCCGTGAGAAACATTTTCCTAAAGCGTACCGCATCCAAAAGATGGCAGAATTTTCAAAGCTAGAACAAGGTTCCATGTCGGTAGCCCAGTATGAAGCAAAATTTGCTGAATTAGCAAGTTATGTGCCAAAAGTAATGGAAGATGAAGATTATAAGATTACAAAATTTGAAGAAGGGTTAAGACATAATATCAGAACAAAATTTTGTTGCATGGATGTGAAGAAATACTCAGAAGCAGTCGATATGGCTTTATGAGCAGAACAAGATACAGAGCGGTTTCTCAAATCTCGTGTACAATTAAAAGAAACAGGATAAAGAAATAGGCCGACACTTATCCAACACCAACCACCAGAGAAGAAACCCAGAATGGAAATTCAATCATCAACACTGAGAACCCAAGAGCGATATTTTCCAGGAAATTGTGCGTACTGTGGTAAGTATGGTCACATGGCTCAGGTGTGCAGAACTAAGATGAGAGATATAGGTATAACGCATCTTCAACAGATACCACCGCGATTGCAACTTCCAGCATCATCTCAACCAACAAGTTAGACATCGCAAGCATCACATACCCAACCGCCTCGACACAGCAGAATCAGCAAAATCGACCACCTCCATCAATTCCTCAAGGCCAAGGGAATCATCCCAACAGGCAACAGCCACCACGTGCACGGGTTTATTCATCTCATCTAAGGAGAATCTAAAAGAAAATAATAACGTTGTGGAAGGTATGATCGAAACGCATGGTACTCCAATTTTTGTATTATTTGATTCTGGGGCTACTTTATCTTTTATTTCATCGTCGTTAGTATCTCGGTTCAGATTGAAGTCAGAAATCCTAGATAAGCAAATTTTGGTAGAATCCCCCATCGGCAAGTCAATTATTTTGGACAAAATATGTAAATCTATTCCCCTTATGATAGGCGATATTCCTATACTAGCTAATTTAATAGAAATGAGTATGGCGGGATACGATGTTATTCTCGAAATGGATTGGCTCACTCAAAATCATGCGATATTAGATTGTTATGTGAAGACAGTTACCTTTGCAGCGCCAGGAAGAGAACCACTTATGATTCAAGGGAAGAAGAAGAATGAGAAGATCAAGCGTGTTGTGACATTGATTGGTAATGAGAAACAAGAAAAAACGGTGGATTTGATTCCGGTTGTGCAGGAATATCCTGAAGTTTTTCAAGATATACCAGGACTACCACCTCGACGAGCAGTGGATTTTGGTATCGATCTCTTACTAGGATCGACACCAATATTTATGTCTCCATGTCGAATGTCGCCTATTGAATTGAAGGAGCTGAAGGACCAGCTGGAAGATTTGAGGTCCCGAAGATTTATTCGACCAAGTACTTCTCCATGGGGTGCGCCAGTACTTTTTGTAAATAAAAAGGATGGCACTCGATGGTTGTGTATTGATTATCACCGCTTAAATCAGATGACGATTAAAAACAAGTACCCATTACCCCGTATAGATGATTTGTTTGATTAGTTGAAAGGAACTCGATATTTTTCTAAGATCGATTTGAGATCAGGTTACCACCAATTACGTATTAAAGAAAAAGATATTTGTAAAACTGCTTTCAGAACACGTTATGGTCATTATGAATTCTTGGTCATGCCGTTCGGGTTGACCAATGCACCTGTAGTGTTTATGGACCTGATGAATAGGGTGTTCCAGCCTTATCTGGATAACTTTATCATCGTGTTCATTGATGACATTTTGATTTACTCGAAGACTAGTGAAGAGCATGAGCTACATCTAAGGACAGCGTTGCAGACTCTAAAAGATAATCAGCTATATGCTAAGTTTTCTAAGTGTGAGTTCTGGAAGGAGAGTGTTAAATTTATTGGGCATATTGTTTCAGAAAAAGGTATTGCGGTTGACCCTATGAAGATCGAAGCTGTAGTGAAGTGGGAACAGCCCACAAGTGTGTCAGAAGTTAGAAGCTTTCTTGGGCTCGCTGGATATTATAGAAAGTTTATTAAGGATTTTTCGAAGATTGTCGGACCGCTAACAAGTTTAACTCGAAAAGGAGTGCCCTTCAAGTAGATTGAAAAGTGTGAAGAAGCTTTTGCTAAGCTGAAGCAACTCTTAACCTCAACTCCCATTCTAACCCTCTCGAAGGATGGGTTGGTATTTGAAGTTTACACCGATGCATCAACTAAAGGTCTGGGTTGTGTATTAATGCAAGGGGGCAAGGTGATCGCATATGCATCGAGGCAGCTTAAACTCCATGAGCGTAATTATCCAACCCATGACCAAGAGTTGGATGCTATTGTATTTGCATTGAACATTTGGTGGCATTACTTATATGGCGAACAGTTCGAGCTTTATACAGATCACAAGAGATCGAGATATCTATTCTCTCAGAAGGACTTGAACATGAGGCAGAGAAGATGGATGGAATTTCTTAAGGATTATGATTTCTTGTTGTCCTATCATCCAAGGTAAGGCTAATCTGGTTGCTGATGCTTTGAGTAGAAAAGAATATAAACAAAAGAGTGTAGCCAGCTTAATGGTACATGAATGGAAAATGTTGAATTTCATTAGAAAGTTTGATTTTCAATTGAATTTTTAAGAAAAGAAGATTTGCATATGTAACATTATGGTAACACGGACTCTTGTGGAGCGATTAATTGAAGCTCAAATGAATGATGAGTGGTTTTTAAAAATGATAGCCAAGTAGTAAAAAGATGTATCATAGTGTGAAACGATCATTTTGGTGGCCGAATATGAAGAGAGAAATTGCTAATTATGTGTCGAGGTGTTTTGTGTGTCAGCAGGTAAAGGCAGATCATCAGAACCCATCAGGATTAATGCAGCCTCTGAAAGTACCTGAGTGGAAGTGGGATTGTATTTCTATGGACTTTATAGTCGGTCTTCCTAAGAAACAAAAGAAGCATGATTCAATTTGGGTAATTGTCGATCGACTAACCAAGTTAGCGCACTTTATTCCTATCCGTATTAATTATTCAATAGAAGAACTCACCAAGCTATACATCAAGGAAATAGTGAGACTTCATGGTATCCCTAGTTCTATTATATCGGATCATGACCCATGTTTTACTTCGCAATTCTGGACAAGTGTACAGGAAGTTATGGGTACGACTACGGATTACAGCATAGCATGTCATCCACAATCTAATGGGCAAACGGAACTCGTGAATCAAGTATTAGAAGACCTGTTACGTGCATGCGCTCTGGATTTCAAGGGGAGCTGGGACGACAACATACATTATGCCGAATTCGCCTAGAACAATAGTTACCAAGCAAGCATTGGTATGGCTGCGTACGAAGTCTTATATGGACGTCCTTGCCGAGTGCCTAACTGTTGGGCCGAGGTAGGTGAGAAATGCTTAATTGGACCAGATGTTGTACAAGAAGCTGCTAAGAAAGTTAAAATTACTCGGAAGCGACTACAAGCAGCTCAGAGTCGTCAAAAGAGCTACGCCGACAATCGAAGACGAGATCTAGAGTTCACAATAGGAGACCACGTGTTTTTGAAGGTTTCTCCCAAGAAGGGATTGATGCGATTTGGTACTAAGGGAAAACTCGCACCACGTTTTATCGAACCATTTGAAATATTAGAGCGGATTGGAGCAGTAGCATATCGGATCGCATTTCCCCCTCAGTTGGCCAGTGTCCATAATGTTTTCCATGTATCGATGCTACGAAAGTATAAGAGAGATGATTCTCATGTGATTGACTGGCAAGATTTCGATTTACAGGAAGATACATCTTACGTGGAGAAATCAGTTCGAATATTGGATCGTAAGGAGCATGTGTTGCGCACTAAGACGGTGCACTTAGTCAAGATTTTATGGAGTCATCATGAAGTAGACGAAGCATCTTGGGAGCAAGAAAAAGAAATTCATGAGAAATATCCTCATCTCTTTGAGCAGTAGTTTCAGGTAAATTTCGAGGACGAAAATTTTCTTTTAGGGGGGTAGAATGTAAAGGCCCTGAAAAATTTACTAATAAGAATAAAAGAGTTCTAGTTAAATGTAAATATCCCTCTCGGCATCTCTTAAGAATAAAAGAATTCTAGTTAAATGTAAATATCCCTCTTCGCATCTCTTAAGAATAAAAGAGTCTAGTTAAATGTAAATATCTCTCTCCGCATCTCCTAAGAATAGAAGAGTTCCAGTCAAATTTAAATATAAAAAAAAGGGGCTTCATGCGACAACAGAGAAAGGGAGAAAGAGAATTTTGGAGTGCTTAGATCGGGTATGTATATTGTCCTCCTTTTAGTATGTTTATATATTTAATATAATTTGATTCGGTGAATGCAATGAACAGTGTGGATTGGTCACACGTTCATTGTATTGAATTATGGGTAGAGGTCATTTATAGGGGAGGGGAATCTAAAATTTTGTAATTGTAGTTGGTGTGCATCTGATCAAATTAGATTAGATCTATATGGATCACATGATCCCTTAAGCCAAAATATACAAGGGCCATAATATTCAGATCAATCTAACCATCAGATGGGCCACATTATTTAGACCTAGAAGTGTTTGATAAAAGAATCTTAGATATTTTACGCAAGTGTTGCTAAAACTTGACGTAGAAGGTCGAGATGGGCCATTGGTGAATGTGTGGTTAGATCCACACCACCCCTCAAATGCATAGAGATAAAACATGACAAGACATCAAGAATCTGAATGATCTGACCATCCGAT
The DNA here is from genome assembly GCA_021015155.1 of Magnolia officinalis. NCBI lineage: Eukaryota > Viridiplantae > Streptophyta > Magnoliopsida > Magnoliales > Magnoliaceae > Magnolia > Magnolia officinalis. Next base: position 3,844,562 of record JAJHSJ010000016.1, on the reverse strand, counting down.
GGACCACCCCGATCAAGTGATTATCATTCAATTTTATAACCTTATAAAGGAGAAAAAAATATAATAGAAATTTGAATTATTTGATTATTTTGGATCTGGCTACCTAGGATGTTAATTAAAGGTGGGCCCCACTATGTAATACAAATAAATGAATAATAATACCGTTGACATAATTGATAGGACCCCGACATTCAAATCAACCTAATTACATTGCAGAGTCAATACTACCAAACTCAGGTGAGTGATCCAACTTGTCTCATAATTCATTAAGATTAAAATAAATCATTGTGATTGTTTGATTGATTTATTGGTTTGAATATTTTGATATGATAATTATACGATAAATTTATATGTGAATATTTTAATTGAGACAATTATGCCAAATATGAAAAATATGCATTATATATCATCCCTCATTTATTGCATTGCATAATGCATGGTCGATCCTAGGGGCCCTCCCTAGAAAAATGTCGATCCTGGTAGAACGTTACCAGATGGGTGCTATGCCCAAGCCTACTGAAAGGTGGAAGCCTACCCAACGGGTAGATGCGGGTTGACGACCTCCAACCCAAGTAGATGGACGATCAACCCATCTGATGCATTCATACCCCATTTTACATTCATATCTTTGTACATATATTTTTGTATTATTTTAATTGCTATGATTATGAACCATGCTCTGTTATATCACTAAGACTGGCCAGCTTTCATTTTTATTGATGGAAAAACCATAGAGGAGCCATTAGCAGATGATGTGGCGCAAGAACCGGAAGGATCTACTGTACCTGAACACGACCCACCTGAAACATGGTCATACTTATCTGAGGATAAAGTGGCGGCATTGAAATTTTTTAATTATATGTTTTATTTGGTTAGCACAGTTTAATTAACGAATAATGCATACTAGTATTTATTTTGAGACTTTAAGAAATTATTTAGCTTTATTTCTTTGGATCAATATTAGCATGGAATAAATATCATTATAGTATAATGGTATAATAAATGAATGATTTTAAGGTTTATTTTATTTTAAGGGTTATCAAAATTTATAAATGCTTAGTTGATTGGTGTTATGTATTATGTATGTGTGATTGAGATTATGGTGGACTTTATATTGAATGTAAATATCACATGCGATTAAACTGATTAAAGAATTAAGTTAGTATACTATGTGTAGAAGTTACGAACCAAAACTCGGGTCTGAGGGTGCACACTCTGTACCCGGATTTTGGGGCGTGACACTTTTGATTTGAATTGGTAAATTAGTTAATTACGTAGACAATTTTTAAGTGGTCTTACTATTCACCTCTCTTTAGGTCTTAGCCATAATTCTAAGCTCCTTCAAGCTTCCGTGTGCTGTGATAGACAATCTAAGATCATATTATGTATTTAAGGTTATATAGGGTTAGGGCAAAAAAAAACATCTTATCCCATAGCTTCTCTTCTAAAACCATTGCCTCTCTCTTTCTTCGTTTTACATTGTTCTTTCGTTGTAATTCCACGAGTTTCAATACCGAGGTCAGGGGTCCAAGTACCCATTGAGGTATGTGTTGGTGTGAGTGTGTAAAATAAATAAAGGTACATCACAGTCTGTGCTTCTTCATATGCAAATCTATGTCAACCATTTATCATATTCCATGGATATAAGATCCAAGACCTCTAGAACCTCTCACCTTCACTAGGGATGAATCATACTAAATCCAATTAAGCATAAGAAACAAAATATCCCATTTTTGTGTTTGCCTACTCTAGATCCTATGCAAACGATATCTTAACAAATATTATATATATATATATATATATTATATTATATATATATATATATATATATATATATATATATATATAATATATATATATATAATATAAAATACTTTTCTAAAACAGTCTGCAACATCCATCAATAAAGCACTCAATATGGATCCAAGGATAAGATTCATTAGTACAATATTAGAGATTGATATTTCTCTAACCCATTTGTGGACTCATCCATAACATTGTCGCGTGCCCAGCATACTTCTAACCTAGTAGAATTTACATGACTTTGAGAATGCACACCAAAGTAGTGTCTTCGTATTTTAGCTTGGCTACATAGTAAAGGGTACTAAGGCCACTAGAGTCATGAGTTTCAACACCCGGTCAAGGGTTCGAGTACCCATAGGTGGTGAAATTCCACTACGGCGTGAGTGTGTGGGGTGTGTGTGCGTATGTAAAAGAAAAAAAAAAAAAGGCCACTACAGTCAGCTACTAGACTAGCCAACTCACATATTGGGATGAATCACATAAATTGTAGGTTAACTAGTGATATGAGTCACACATGTGATGTATCAAACAATCTTCAAAGGCATGATCATCACACAGGTATCACCATTAACCATCTCATGATCGTCTCTGCCTAATTCCATAGGCTATTGTCAATTGGTTAAGTTTAAATAAAATCACATTGATCTTATTGAGAGCTCATCTTAATTATCTCTCTCATCAAGGCTACAATCCGCTGGATTTCTCAGGTCCGTCCAACCAGCCCATTCTGGATAGATTGTACAAGTGGTGGGGTGCACTGGTCCAAGGGGCTCCCAATCTCCAAATCCGTGGTCTGACTCCAGTTTTCCTTCTTTGGGAAATCTAGAGAGCTAGAAATTTTTCCAGGTTTGAGGGTAAGAAGATTGACGCTATGAATGTTATATCCAGGACCAAATGGTGGTTGGGTTGGGCGTTAAAAGGGGACCCGCATATGATGCCCAAATCATGGCTGAATTGGATGCTCCTCATGAGCCTGGGAATCCCCGAGTCTCTTCCCCCCGCCATGCGGCTCGATGTGATCAGATGGGGGAGACCGGATTCCCAATGGGTTAAATTAAACGTTGATGGGTCAGCCTTGAACAACCCAGGGCCATGTGGAGGCGGCGGCATCTGTAGGAGGGAGGACGATAATATGATTTTCGCTTTCTCTAGTGGATACGGGTAGGGGTCCAACAATAGTGCGGAATTCTCGGCCATTCACGAGGGCCTCTCCATTTGTGTAGGCATGGGCCTGCGGCAAGTTTTGATTGAATTAGATTCCAAATTGGTAGTGGATCTCATTAACCATGTCTCGCAGGTGGGTTGGAAATGGTCTCACTGGCTCGCCCACATCGCAAGCTTATCCAACCTTAGTTCGTTTCAATTTTCCCACATATTCAGAGAGGGCAATGGCCCAGCAGATGGTCTAGCCAAGGTGGGTAGTAGGACTCAATCACATTGTTTCTACTCGTCCATGCAGGATCTTCCCCACGATATTAGGGGTAGGGTGGTTTTAGATAAAGTTGGCATCGGGGCCATTAGGAGGGTAGTCCATGTATAGTTTCTTTATGATAGGTTGCCCATCATCAAATTTTTATTTTATTTTTGCAATTTTGGGCAACCTGAAGTATAGTCCCGATAAACAGCCTTTATTTTGATATGAAATGAATTGAAGGTTTTTGAAAAAAAAAAAGTTGCATCTCACGGTGCACATGCATCTCAGCATGCATGACTCTCTCTTCATGCTCCAAAACATGTGGCCCGCACAAAATCTAACATCAAAAACTCAATTGGACAACACCATTTGATTTTACAAATTTTAGGCATGATGCTACATGATGATGCTCACATGAGTTTTATGCCTCCTGATTTTTTAGTAAAAAGAAATGCCCTCCTAATGTTTGGATGCCTATGAAAACATGGGGTGATGCACATGTTTGAAAGATTGGATGTCATGCACAAATATCATGGTGGGTCCCACAGGTTGTATTATAGGTTAAGCTTAACCTACAATGCTTTTTATTGATCCAGCCTCATTTGATTTACCATAGATGATTGAACGAATGGTAGATGTAACATCACCACCAGCGCAGAATGCTTTTCCCTTTCCCTGCAATAAATGGGAACAAATTCAGCTCAACCCCAACAATCTAGAAATTAGTACTCCTAGAAGGTGTTAAGCTATGGGCTTGTTATGGGTTAAAATGGATATAAATACATCAATCAAAACCATGGGTGGGTTAATTTGGCACCACCATTGATTAACTACACCAGAAAAACCTGCCTGTTGGGACAAACATCAACCTTTTAATTTGTGAACTAGAAATAGACAATTAATTAGAGAAACAGAAGCCCTGCACATTCAGCTGAAAATGTCCCAAGATAGTGGCCAGGATCTTTCAGTCTCACAATGGTATGCAATAGACCAATGGTCTAGGTGATTGGATCGTTTCCTACTTATCAGAACTGAAAACCGTAGTAATATTATTCAATGTCCCCTTAATGATTTTGTATGTCGTACGTGGATGACTCATACTTTGCTTCAAAACAAGTTATGAACTTCTATGGAATTTTTATTTTAAAAATTTAGTCAAGACTAAGGGTCGCTATGGGCATGGTATGCGCAATGGTACACCAGACCAGCCTGAAATGGGCTTAGGCATGGGTTTATCTGCTTATTCTTGGTTTTTTTTTTTTTTTTTTATTTTTTTTTTTTTTTATTTTTTTTTTTTAATAACAAACTTGTAACAAGACTACATTCCGGCATGATCCCATTAAAAACTTGGGATGTTGCCTATCAATGAGCTCATTTACAAAATACCTCCCCAAGCAGAAAAAAGAAATTCAGCCCAAATCACAACAGCCCAGAGTGTATCAGCCCACTCTCTTCTTAGCTTTCTTCCTCCTGATCAATCCCACACCCGCATTGTCTGCACTAGAGAGCCCCTGATATTTTGTGGAATGTCAGCTTTGTCTCAATAGAGTTTGTTAGGCACCCATCTGTAGCGATCTTAGCCAGGCCATCTGCTACGAATTACCTTCCAAGAGGTTATGAGAAAAGAAGAGGTTGAGGGGCCTTTTCATTCTTTCAATTATTCCCATACGGTATCATATACTCTTGTGCTGGGTGTGAATTCAGGGGTTGGGGTATTAATTTAAGCTTGATTAATAATTAGGCCAAGTATATATGGGTATACTTTTGTGTTGGATTAGTGTCTGAGAACGCTAGTGATAACTATGATCTTGGATCTAAATGAACACTCGTATTTGGAAAATGTTGTAAATGTCACAAATAATGTCTTAGAAATTTCAACTGTTTATGATTTTGGGGTTTACTCGGAGGGATTTCCCAAGTTTCCCATAGAAAGACGACATTAGTCATAATGTTCACCAGCCATGTGAGAGTTGTGGGCTAGATCTCAATTAAGTAGTATGTCCCTGACTACTTTTTTGGGATTGGCAGCCCAGTGGACCAGGCCGTTTGAAACCGTTCCATCCACCA
>JAJHSJ010000016.1:3599442-3839178 GCA_021015155.1 Magnolia officinalis | reverse complement strand
GACTAGGTAAGCAAATATTATAGTACTCCAACACTTTCATTTAAACCCAAAAAACTCCTCTTTTTCTAATGGGGGACTATTCCCAAAAACCCATAAAAAGTGTTTTTTCAAACACTTTTTAATATATATATATATATATATATATATTATATATAATATATATATATATATATATTCAAATCAATATTTTGCAACAGTTTCTACCTTGGTTCTGGATGCTTCGTCCTGCATCGTCCTAAAAAAGGAATGTGGATTTGCTCTGTTATCTGAGTGTTGGTCCTATCTTTAACTTGTCGCTGCTGCCCATGATCCATAATATTGGTAATAAGGTGGTAGGTTAGAAGGCCAAATTTATTAATTGACACAGGGATGGATGTGATGAGGTCGCTCATTGTCTTCCTTATGGGATAACTACTCTGAATACATGGAGCTTCTCTGGACTCCTCACAGAGATTCCTCGAATCCATAAAAAATAGAAATAAATTCTAATAAATTCAAAAAATAAATTGATTTATAATAAAAATGAAATTACAATGATTTAATTAATATTGATATCAAACTTAAGAAGAAGTTTCATAATCAAACTCCAACTCGAACTCCCTAAAACATGTGACTTACTATTTATAGTCTGTCATGTTTCCTACTAGACTTCATGGTTTTTGGCCAAAAATAATAAGCGTCCAATTTGGCCTAATTGTGTTGTTCTCCTAATTTTTATAAGCCCTTTTCATGTTGGGCACGACATCTAAAGCTCAAAGATCAAGAGTTATGATCAGACTAAAACTTATTATAAATAATAAAAATGAAATTAAAAAGGACTTTCAACCGTCGATCTAATAGAAACTCACAAATCTGATGGTTGGCTAAAGTAGCTTATCCTACCCCAAATTCATATATGATACGTTGAATAACGCATTCCGATTTGCGAGATACGCTTGCTTTAAGGTTTTGACGGTCCTCATCATTTTCGCCTTCGATCGGACCTTCTCTGGTCTATCTTAGCTATGAAAGTGTCCGCAACCCGCTCTACATCATTAATGCAATGGTCAAGATAGTTCTCATCAAGGCTTTTGCCAAAAAAATTTCTGGGGCAGTTTAGATAGAGCAGGTAGAATTATTGAGTGAAGTGGGAGACGATTTGCATCCCTCTGTTGGAAGGATGCTTGGGCATACGAAAAATGGAAGATATCATTAACGCATTCCAAATCAAAATGGGATGGAACTTGCTGCAAGGTAAATCTTTGTGGGCCAAATTCTTCTCCACGAAGTACTTTCATAAGTTTATTTAGAAGAACATAGACATCAATGTGGAAGGTCCATACATTGGAAGGAAATAAGTAAAATGCTACTATTTTCCATTCATCAATCTTGGTGGCTTATAGGGAAGGAGAGAATTAACTTCTTGAATCATAACTGGTCGGGGGGCAGCATGCTAGCAGGGGCAGTGGCTCCACCAATCCTTTAACATCTGCAGGATGCCATGGTTAGAGATTTTTGCAATCCAACTGGTAGCTAGAACTTGGCAGAATTAGAAGGTGTGTTCCCTCATGCAGTTATTCAAGACATCAAAGAGTTAGGTGAGCTAGGTGGAAAAATATATGTCAAATTGTTGGTTTTCATTTCTCATTAATGTCAAACAGTTGGCTTCTTCAATTCTTCTCGTGGGCTCAGTCAAGGAGATCCTCTGTCTCCGAGTCTTTTTAGTATAGTTGTAGAGGTCTTTAGTCACGGCTATAAGTAACTAGTATAGATGAGTTTTCTCTAGCTCTTCAACTCTAAAAGGGGATGCCCTATTATATCTCACCTTTTATGTCAGAATGACACTATTCTTCTCATGAATGGCTAGTTAGATTCTCTTCGCAGAGTGGAAGTCTTCCTTTAGACTTATTAGCAAGTCTTGGGGTAAAAAGGCAATTAGAAAAAAAATAGTTTTATTATTTCTACTAAGACCTCTCCTTCAACGGTAAGAACGATCGAAAGAATATTAGATTTCAAGCAAGACTATTTTCCCATTTCATACCTTCGAGTACCTTTATTCAAAGGTAGAAGCGCATCATCTTCTTCCACTTAGTGGTCCAAAGGATTCTTGACTGCGTTAGTGGGTGGAAAGCAAGACTCATTTTACCGACAAGCGAGCTTATCATCATTAATCACGCATTGGCAAGAATCCCCATTACATGCTAACAACATCGAAAGTTCTGAAGAGTATTCAAAACAAGTTAAAAGGTTGTTCTGCTAAGTTCTTTTGGGGAAAGGTCAACGGTAAGAAAAAGAAATATTGCGTGAGTTGAAAACAATTTGCGTGCCTACTTCAGAAAGTGGCCTGAGAATTAGATGGCTTTGGGAGGTTATGCTTTGCCTGCATATGAAGTTGGCTTAGGCATTCTTGGGAGGTAAGGAAAGTAGTTTATGGGCATGCTACATGTGAGCCAAGTATAAATAAGACATGTCGAATTTCTCATACAAAATCTCAAGAGGCTCCCGATCCCTTTCCTGGAGCAACGTGGTTAGATGTTTTCCAATTGTGTAGAAAAGCATGCGCTAGCTATTAGGTTGAGGAAAACTGTCATTATAGTTTGATAATTGGACCAGGCTTGACCCTTTATTAGACGAGTGTAGAGGGTCATTTTCGAAAGATAATAGGAATTTATAGGTTAAGGATGTTCTCTTCTTGGATGGAAAGGATAAACAAAGTATTCTCCAATTTTTATTGCCCCAAATGCAATATCCCATACTCAAATGGGACATTTCAAAATTTCTAGATTGAAAGACAAATGTGTGTGGTGCCTCTCTCAATTAAAAACAAATTTTATCAAATCGACTTCGAATGCAATGAGATCGAAGCTCGTTTGAAAACAGTCTCTCAGACGAGTGTAGAGGGTCATATCTGAAAGATCTTAGGAATTTACAGGTTAAGGATGTTCTCTATTAGGGTGGGAAGGATAAAGAAATTATTCTCCAATCTCTATTGCCCCCAAGGTAATATCCCATACTCAACTTAGACATTTCAAATTTTTTTGATTAAAAGACAAATGTGTGTGGTGCCTTTCTCAATTAGGAAAATATTTTGTCAAATCAACTTTGAATGCAGTGAGATCGAAGCTCGTTAGAGAACCCTCTATTAGACGAGTGTAGAGGGTTATTTCCGAAAGATCTTACGAATTTACTGGTTAAGGATGTGTTTCGACAAGAAACAAATGCATTTGATTTGGGAGATTATCTCATTCAAATGTAACAAAGAGAGTGTATAAAGAACAATCATCACATTTATTCAAGTTGAGTTCATTTACATCCTTTGATTTCCCTTGATTCTAAGATAGAATATTCAGAATGCAAGAATTGAGAGAGTCTGAATGTCAAATCTGGATATTCAATCTGGTAACATTTCGGCTTGCGAATTGATCATCTCATCAAGAGGAATTTGTACAGATTCGATCATCTGATCTCTCCTTCTTGAGCTCATATTCTTGTACAAAAGGAGAACTGAAGATTGCACCTTATCTGGAGATTTCAGCAGCATTTCAGGCCATTCATTAATGCCCATGCAAACAATAGTGTTTGCGCGAGTCCAAACAACTATACTACTGGTTGCACGGGTCTACGCAACTGTACTACTGGTTGTGCGGGATAACACAACTTGCTTGTCTTCTTCTCCTAAATACCTTTAAGCTCCTCTTCTCTCCCAGAGATCTGTTCTTCCTCGGAATCTTCAACCTCCTCAAATGAAAGGGGGAGTGGGGTATTTATACGCCTCTACACGTGCGAACCCTCGATCTCTATGCCATGGGCCCCACCTTTGTTCAAATCTAACCATTCATGCAAAATAGCCTATACAACCCTTTGCGCATGATCGCGTAACCAATATGGTCGTTTGTGCGGTCCCACGCAACAGATATGGTTTGCGCGGACACACGCAATCATATGAAGTAACACTTTATTTCATCTTTGCTCACATATTTTTTCTAAATACAGTCTTTTGATCTTTTCTATCTTCATTTTTTATGCCTCAATAGATGCCCCCTTAATCCTTTCTTTGTTCTTTAGGATCAATCACTGATCTTTCACCTCTTGCAATCGTTTGCGCGCACCCGCGCAAAGGGCACTCGAGTCCCATAATCAGGTTAATCTCCCTATAAATATTAGAAACCCTTCTTCCCCCCATTTTCCATTTGCCTTAGCTAAGCTCTGCCTGATCGCCATTACCCCGCCCAACCGTTCTTGTTTGCACGAGCCCGCGCAACAGATCTTTTGTTCGTGCAAGGCCTTTAGACATTGTGTTACCTCACGCAATTGAAATCATTTGCGTGCACTCGCACAAAGGAACCGTTTGTAAATTTTTCTAAACTTATCTTTTTCAAACCCTTTGCTTTCAAAACAATCCTGATACCAATCTTCTTTTAACTATGGCCCGCACCAAAAGAACTTACCGCCTTGTTAAACCTCCCACTACACAACCTTCCCACCAGGATTTGCCAAACCCTTCGCCTTCTCGTGCTGCTGAACCGTCTTCTTCTCCTAATCAACCACCAAGCAAACACTTCAAACCACTATCAGGCGTCCTGCCTATATCAAGGAGCCTGTACTCCCCACCTTCGATTTCTCAAACCAAATCTCTTCACTACCCTCTCGCATTCATAGGGCAATATCACTGGGTGAGATCGAACGACCACCAAAACACGACCGTGACTTCGACTGGGAAGAGTGGCTGAAGACCACAACTCATTTGCTGACGATGAGTCAGAAGCCACCCGTCAGAGAGGACACTCCCCCTCTATAAGGCCCGTATCCTAGTCTATACCGTTCTGTAGACTTCTGTGATCATCCCCGTTGAATTCCGGCAACCCTCGACCTGCAATCGACATTTGCACATGACCCTAAGTCGCATCCAGTGATTCTGAGTCAGCTAAAAGATGTGGGCCCGCATTCATTTTGAGGAAAATACCGCGCGTGTGAATTCTGAGGGAATCTCTACAACCTATCCCATCAATCAATCAATCAAGTCAAGCACACACCCTATCACAAGTACAAGCAACCCATCCCCTCTTTCCCTAAGTCAACTCTCTCTCTCTCTCTCTCTCTCTCTCTCTCTCTCTCTCTCTCTCCATCCATCCCTTTCTTACAACTCCATCACTCCACCCATCACCCATACTCCATCTCTTTTCATCCCATCACTTTTCTCTCTCCCTCTCTCTCTCTCTCTCTCTCTCTCCCCTTTCTCTCTTCACTCTTAAGCTCCTAAGGAGAGCATCCAACGTCCAAGCTTCCCAAGCCAAACCCAAGTGTGGCCCACTTCCCTACCCCAATCTCCCATCTTAGCCATCCAATCTTCATCATCCTCCATCAAGATCGAAGCTAAGGAGCCTAGGAGTTCAAGGAGCTAAAGAAGAAGGCTGATCTAATCTTTATCATCGGTGGTGATCCACTGTTGATTTTTATTTTAAAGGCCCACTTGTTGAGGGACCCACTTGATGTATGCATTGTGTAAGGGAGGGCCAAATAGTGGCGGGGTCCCTCCCCTTCACGTTTCTCTCTCTTTCTCTCTCTCTCTCTCTCTCTCTCTCTCCCTTTTTCCCTATTGTAGCCCACCATGATGAATGGATTAGATCCATACTGTCTGGCCACATGGACGGTGGAAATCCCACCATAATGTATCATCCACATCGTCTAGTAGACTGGCCTGGATGCAGGGAAGGCACAAATATCAGCCCTATTCGCTGGGTCTGGAACAAGGGAAAACACAAATATCAACTTAATCCAACACTTGTGGCCCACCCGTGTGGAACCACCATGTAACACCCCGTACTTTTGGTACACAGGTGTTCCCTTTTTAAACTCACATCAACCTAAATCAGATTGGATTAATCAATTGGCTTGAACACAACTTATGCAGGACGGGACTTCTCAGCACCACTAAGGGCCACCCATCAGTGGCCTTAAAAGCTGGAATGCACCTCATGACAGTCTAGAAGGTAACCTTGCTTAGACACCTCAAATCAAAATAGTTCCAACCTAACTAACTATAGCAATAGGAAGTGAATCAATCTTCGAGGGCTAGTAAATAGCCAACCAAGCGCCCATTTTTCTCTAAGACCACAACAAACCGTTGAAATTTAATACCAAACCGATCCAACCATCAGATCAGCAATCATGGGACTAAATGGAGCCCGGGACATGTGGTACGGCCCACCTGGGCCTCAGGTCTGCCCTAAAAATGGGCCAATACCCCCTATGACTACTTACAAGGTGTTTCAACGAATCAGATTTATCATGACTATCCCGGTGGAACTCATACAGTGTGCATGTGCATCCCATGCACTTGTGCACGAAGTGCACTGGAACTGCTGGCTTGGTCAAACAAGCTTTGACTGAGCTCTTTGCAAATAAGAGGAAAACACATATTCACCCGCCAAAACAGAGTTCGAAAACTCTCGATCTTTAAGCTCTTAGGTGGCCCACCATGGCCACTTTCCGAGCCATCTGAGCCATTCACTTTCTCCGTGGGGCCCAACTCAACAAAACCATATAGGCTTTTAACCTTCGTAAATGACGAGAGAGATGGGTTAAAACTGTCCAACGCATTACACGTGGAAGGCATCTGAGAGTGGGGACTGTAATGAAATCCGTTGGATGGCTCACAATCAGTCCGATTGTGCAATCCCATCCATCCATTTTCCAGTTGGAGGCGTGCTCTCCCTTTTGCCAAAAATGGCCAGGCAAGGCCTATGGAAGGAGAAAGAGAGAGGAGACCTTCCTCTCCAGGAAAGCCTGTGGTGGTGCAATCTCAGTTGTCCACAATAGGAGCATTCTCAGCCGTTCCTGCTCTCTCTCTCTCTCTCTCTCTCTCTCTCTCTCTCTCCCCCTCTATATAAAGGACCCTGTAGACCTGGGGATTCATGCCCAGGAGAGGAGAAAGAGAGTAGAAAGAGAGTGGGAGAGGGAAGGTGTCTTCGGCCCTATTACAGACTGGGTCGGTTGAGGGGAAGAAAGTGGGGACTGCGTCCTCTTTCAGGGCCTGAACTCGCCAGGTAACGACTATACTTAGTGAGGAGCATGACCGAAAATGCAAGGCCCAGTCCAGTTCTTGTCATGGCTGCATATGGGCTGAGCATCCACCATAGATGGAGGGAGGTAGCAAGAGACCTCTGCTCAAGCTCTGTTCAAAGCTAAAGACTGCTCTCAAATAGAGTTATGCTGGGGTGCTAAATCCAGGCAAGCAGTAATGGTATTCCAGACCGAAACTATGCCAAACAATGGCTAGACTTTGGGCTAAAATCTAGTAAAAACGGAGACCCTGTTGTGAGCTTGAACTAGGCCAAACAATGTCCATATTTCGGACTGAATCTAGGCCCGTAGACAACTATAGACCCGGCCCCAGACCAACCTTCACGATGGCTGCGGATTGGGCCGAGAGACGGGACGAGTTGAGGCTCCGGTTTGGACCCAAAACTAGGCCAAAAAATGACTCAATCTCAGTCCGGGACTAAGTGAAGCAATGACTGTAGGACAGACTGAGAAATCAGTTAGGAAAGGGTCTCTAGTTTGGACCAAAGCTGAGCCGATTAATAGCCCTATTCCAAGTTGAAATCCGACCCAACTGCAGCACCTGTTTCGGGCAAGGACTCGGCCAAACAATGGTCATGCGTCAGGCCGAAATAGAGTAGAATTGAGGCTCTGTTTTGAGCTGAGAACTGGCCAAGAAATGGCAGTGTTTCAAGGTTTGCTGCAGGCTTAACGGAAGCTCGGCTCTGGGCTGAACCCAGGCCGTTATCAGGCTCCCATCTGGACCTTAAACGGGTTTGAATTTGTGGTGGAATCATGCATCACCTGGGCCATGTTGGCTGCTGGTAGCACTCCAAAAACCAGGCCTCAGACAGACTTGATGCAAGCCATGAATGGGCTTTCCACCTAGCTGGAAACAGCTCTTATCCAGGCCTCAAATTGGGCCCTGGATCAGACCAATAGCAGGCTCTGTCTTAGTCTAAAATCAAATCAGTCAATGGCCAAGATCTGGGCCAGGGTTGACGCAAAAAGCAGGCTCCATGTGGGCCTTGGAATAGTGCGAGAATCTGTCCAGCGGCTGAACATTGTCTAAACAGGGGGTCAGACAGGCTGCATGGAGGCAGCTCTCAGCCAGACTGAAGACGGGCCTCATTAGACCATGCAATCATGTCAGGGTGGGCCCCACGATAGCCTCTGTGGGCCACGCCATCTGACAACTGTGGGTCCCACCTGAGATTTAAATCTCAGTGGGCCGCACTAGTGGGAAGCCCAAATGGGCCGCACGTGTGTTTGCAATGCTGTAGATGACATCATGATTGAAATGGAGGGGGCCGCACCCTGTTGAAAACAGGTGGGCCACACCATATATAGCGGTGAGCTACACCATATATAGCGGTGGGCCGTACATTGACAGCTATGGTCCTCACCTTTGTTAAAAGAAATCCAGGTGGACCGCACTTACCTTGTGGGCTACATCTATGCCGCTGTAAACTGCCAAGTTAGGGCCAAAGGCAGGGCCCACTATGGCCCAGTTTTTGGGTCATTTATGGCCAAGCAGATGTGGGCCCCGTTTGAGCCCAATTTGGGCTATAAATGGGCAGCCAAGTTGGGCCAAGGGTAGGCCCAGTTCAGGCCTTGATCAATGGACCAAGCTCAGCCCAAAGTTTTATGCAGGAAGTCCTTTACCCACTTACTCTAATGGTCCACTTGTTTGGAAATGACCTTAGGGGGTCCCTTGTACGGCATTGGACCATCAACTGACCTTAGGAGGCGAAATTAGGAAGGGAGTTACTATGACTTGTCTGGTGATGATTTTCCTCCTTTTGAGCTTTCCATCCCTAATTAGACCAGAAATAGTAGCTTCATTAATTTAATGGTTAGTTAGACTAATGGTAAATTGTGAGGAAATATGTTGTACTTACCTGATATGTTTTATTTAGAGTAATGACTCCCCTGCTTATTTCTTGCTTAGATCTTTGAATATGTGATTGAATCAGTTACTCATTATGTGCGTTATGTGTTAGCTCAGTTAATATATAATTGTAATATATGATTTGTTCCTCGTAAGATCCCTGTTGTCGTTATGTTGACATGACACACACATGATTGAAATCTCTCCATGGGAAGTTCTAAGCAAAGGAGAGTCCATGCTTAGGGTGTAATTGAACTAACTGTGATGTGAGTAGGCTCTTGACATAGAGGTTTTAGTTGTTGGCAGTTGACGCGGGGTTTACCATCTATGTGTGGTTTCACCTAACTAACTTAAGATGAATTTCACAACCTTTTTAACACCGCTGTTTACTCGTCTTTGAACCATTCATGTCGTCATGCCTTAATCGTCATATTTGGTAATTTTAACATTTCATTCCCAGTCGGCATTAGTTGTGGCCCCTTTATATTGAATTGATTGACCAAATTTTGGTGGGTACTACACACACCCTAAGGTGGTAGCCTCATGGACCGGGGATGGTGGTCATGGGATACTATGCTTGAGCCGTCGGCCTACGCTGGGCCACGAGCTCCTTGTAGTGACCGTGAGCCTAACTAAATTGGCTAAGTGTAATTAGACAAATAATGGATTGGCTAATCATGCATTCATGGCACAGACCAGCTTCTACTGCTATCGTACGTGATGTATGTATTTTGTCTGACTGGATGTGATTTCCCAAGTCGATGATTACATGGGTGTTGAGCCCACTATCTGCACAGATGAGCATCCCCGGGGCGATGATTGCATTCCATGCATCCATGCACTTAATAAGACTGCATCTACTGTGTTTTGGATTGTCTGTATGTTTTTATGTTATTCCTTATTTATGGCGGTGGTGTGTAATCTTGAGGGGAGATCACACTGAGTTGGCCACTTATTTATCAATGTTCAACCGTATAAAGGATGCAGGTATAGGAGTCGATGAGTATGCGGTAGAGTTGGAGGCAGTGGCGGTCGAGGAGGAGCTCTATGCTGAGGAGCCGCAGTAGGAGGCAACCACCTATTTTGGGCTAAACCAGTAGATTAGCCCTTTATTTTCACTTCAGTACATTTGAAATTTGAGAAACTTGAGGTTATGTAATTGGCCCCCAGTTGAGTGGGCCAGAATATTGTTCCCATCTTTGGATCACATTTATGCTATGTTTGCATTTCCACTATTTGCACTTTGATTCACTTCTTGGTTATCATTATCATTAGTTAACTCCTGGGTTTTTGGAATGTGATTCGCGTACTCGGGTTCTGAAAACCAGGGCGTAACACACCATGATATATATATATATATATATATATATATATATATATATATATATATATATTATCATATCCAAACCGTCCTGGGCGTCCAGCAGCCCTGGACGGCTATTCAGCTGCAGTTGTGACATCATCTAGGTCTGTGGGTCCCACATGATGTATGTATATCCTCACCATCGGTCCATCTGGTGGGACCCACCTTTGATCTGATATCCAAACCGTCTGGACTCTGGATGTTAAAGGGGTCTGGCCTTTATATATGTGTGTGTGTGTGTGTGTGTGTGTGTGTGTGTGTGTGTGTAAAATAAATATATATATAAAATAATATATAATATAATACATATATATATATGTGTGTGTGTGTGAGAGAGAGTGGTGGACCCCACGTGGGACCCACCTCTATCATCGGATTGGCTGGAGCACCTCTCACCGTCCAGTATTCTGGACGGTGGATCCAGATCACACGTGTGGCATCCACACCGTCCAGACCTTGGATGGTGGGGCCCACGTCTGATGTATGTGTTATAACTAAATCGTCCATCCTATTGGCAAGCTTGTCTTAAGACTTGAGACAAAAAAATGAGGCAGATCTATCAGGTGGACCACACTGCAGAAAATAGCGGAGGAGTGAACGCCTACCATTAAAACCCTTTTGGGAGCACAAAGGTTTTGGATCAGTATGAAATTTGTTTTTCCTCTTAATTCAGGTCTTTGTGACCTTATTAACAGATTGGATGGAAAATAAATGATATACTGGCCCTGTGAGGTTTAAACAGTGGAAAACATTGTCTCCACTGTTATTTGTGGTATGGTCGAGATGATCCTTCGATGTGATCCATTTTTTTTCTGTTAATGCACTAAAATGATCTCTAAAGATAGATGAATGGTGTAGATGATGTGGCCCATATAATACAGCCCATTTGATGTATATTAGCCCATTGGTGTGGCCCATATAATGCAACCCACTTGATGTGGCCCATATAATGCGGCCCACTTGATGTATATTGGCCCATGGGTGTGACCCGTGGATGCGGCCCACTTAATGTATGTGAGGCCCATTAGTACGCCTCATGTGATGTGTCCCACTTGATGTATATGAGGCCCATTGAGATGTATTTGAGGCCCATGGGTTGAGGCCCAATGTAATGTATAAGAGGACTATGAGTGAGGCCCAATGAGATGTATGCGAGGCCTTTGTGTGAGGCTGAATGTGATGTATATGAGGTTTATTGCGGTGTGTGATTCTACTATGATGTATGTAATGATGTTTATGGCGGGCCATGCCTTGGGAGCAATGATGGTTTGACGTCTACATTGTAAGAGCAATTATGGTTAAATGTCCACATTATAACTCTCCCTAGGGCCCATTATTAGGCCCATACTGTTGTGTAGTTCGTTTAGGCCCCTCTTTGTTATAAATAGAGTTCTTCACCATATAACAAGCTTAGTATAGCGTTATGATTCATGCTCATACGCATCATATGTATGCTTGATATGAGGAGTGACTGATCATAGCATATGCCTTCGGGTAGATTGTTTACAAGGCTCCTTGATAGGAGGAGTTACCCTATATGAGTGCGCGGTACGCGAAGGATTGCTGCATGACTGATAGTATGATTCATGCACTTCGCATTTGTATGACATGATTACTTTATGCCCTAGCAACATCAGGGCTATGGCCTCCACAGACATATCGTGGATGGCAGGATCGGATACCGAAAATACTATTGTTAGCATCGGGGCGCCATAGATGTCCCTGAGTGAAAATTTTTAAACCCGATGGTACCACAGGATGACTCTAACATCGAGACCGAGTGAATACATGAGCGCACGAGGGTCGAATACCAGGAAACTGCGTCTCCCATTGTGTCATGGTCGGTTGGAAGGAGGTGTGGCCTTACCCGCCCTAGTGTAGGGGGCATTGCTAGGCTGAGTATGACCAGCTCGTAAATGGGTCCGCTATCGACGTTCTGGATAGGTATTGGTAGACTATTGGCTATGCGGATAGTGAGGTTTCTTATGCTCACTTGGATTGCGTGCCTGGGAAAGGGGCATTGTCATTTGGAGGATGCTAAACCCTGATGATTATCCAGAGTGAGAACTGTACTGATATTTGATACTCTAGTGATGAGCTGTATTGATATGTGGATTCAGATGAGGATTGATATACTTGAGTTGCATCTCGCATCACCTGGTCTTGATATGGCCGATAGTATTCATGTCTTGTACTGCATAGCCTTGGTAAGACTGATTGCATTTATTTATTTATCAGCATGATTTCGCATCACTTTGATATTGCATTTTGAGCACGCTTATATTACACACACACTCTCACCACCCACTAACCTTTCTGTAAGCTTATGCATGATTGATGCATGGAGGTGACGCTAGGATGGAGCCCTAGCTTAGTCGTAGTAGGAGCGTGCAGTCAAGCTTTAGGAGTTTTCGTTATTATTATCATTGTATTTCCCTTCTTGCACATTGTACCTTAAAGTTTTTTTTATCATAATTGATTTTGTGATGGTGTCTTGTGGTTATTATTCATGGGTTATGCTTATAGTTATTCTTACTGCGAATCAAATTCATGTTGAAAATCCTCCTTATAGGATCCCAGGATTAGAACCTGGTGTATGGGTGCCGGGAGTCGAGAATGGGGTACTGCAGATGCTGTCGGTGCCGGATTTGGTGATCGAGAATTTTTTAAGTCCGATTTTTGAGTTTGGGGTGTGACTGAAGTTGGTATCAGAGTATAACTTAGGAATAACCAAGAACAACACCACATGTTTACTATGAGCTTAAGACAATTAGGTCCCAAGTGCGTACATTTCGATTTAGTTTCCTAATATATCTGCCTTCGAGAGTTCCCAAGGTTGATAGGTGCCTTTGTTCTTTCCTATAGGACATGTCGCCCAGGAGAGTGACTCGAGAGATTCCCTCTCCACCACCTGAGGCTCCTGCTTTACCACCTACGACCTCAGTCCACCACCAGTGATCCCTACTCCCCAGATTGAGGATGTCGTTCCTCCACCTGAGACCGGTACGGATCCAACCGTACCCGTGAGTGCCTCTCAGTTACAGCAGATGTTACAGTTTGTAACGGTCGCCCTTCAGGGGCAGGGCAAGCACCCCGCTGTTTCACCATGCCAGGCAGAGTAGGAGTGCGTGAGCGCCCTTCTTTGAGAATTCCAGCAGCACGATCCCCCGCGTTTCCAAGGCGAGCCTGTAGAATCGACAGCAGCCAAGAGGTGGTGTTCCGATGTGGAGAAGATTTTTGATACGATGGCATGTAGGACCCAATAGCGGGTCTGGTTAGCCGTATTTCTTCTCCAGGGTGAGGTCGAGCACTGGTAGACCTCCATTACCCCTATTGCAGGTCCTGATTTTGTCTAGACATGGGAGGATTTAGTAGACCGATTCGACCAACAGTACTTCCCTGACCACATTCGTCGATAGTGAGCATTAGAGTTTGAGACCTTGGTGCAGGGAGACATGTCTGTGGCACAGTATGCAGCTTGTTTCATGGCATTATTGAGGTTCACGCCATATTTGGTTGTTGATGAGGAGCGAAAGGCCCGCCGTTTCAAAAACAGCTTGCGTTACGGTTTTCGAGGCCATGTTATTGGGCATGAGCTCCTATCTTTTCAGGCGGTAGTAGGAGGGCTTAAATTTATGAGACTGAGTAGGCCAGTACGTAGAGTGATCGAGATCAAAGGAGAGACTGGAAGAGGCAGGCCCCCTCCAGTAGCTCCCAGTAACATCGACTGCCACAGAGGCATACGAGCCACTCATCCACCAGAGCACTAGTAGCACCAGTTGTGCCTCCAACACCACCCTAGAGGCCGTTTATAGGGACTTATTTTGGATGTGGTGTGACATGACACTGCATACATGAGTGCCCCCACCCTTAGCAGCAGTAGTAGTCGAGAGGGCCACATTAGCCTCCCCTACAGTAGCGACCGCAGCCACCTCAGCCACCGAGGCCCTAACAGCAACAGAGACAGCAGTACAGGCCACCGCAGAGGCATCAATAGCAGTAGGGACCTCAGAGGGGACAAGCCCCTCCCTAGCCAGCTCATGGTAGGTTTTAGGCTGCTCAGCAGGTGTTGAGGGTCAAATATTGCATATCAGACCCCAATTATTTCCTGGATTTACGAACATAATACCATTTAATGCCCTATTTTAATCGTGTTTGTGATGGAAGGTACATTTGTAAACATGGACTGAAAAAGATGCTAAAAGCCGAGATTTAACGCTCATGAGTCACCAAGGCAAGGGACGGACTCCTTAGGACTGAGATCAATGGATTTACACGCCAGGGATCCGAGGAAATCAAGCCATTCACGTTAAAGAAGCCCGAAATTCGTCCAAAATGCAAGATCACTTGGTTCCAACCATCCATTCGGCTTGAAACTTCATACATTTGGTGGGGGCCATAAATAAACAGTACATATTAAATTTCAGCCATTGGATATCTTGGGAAGAGGCCCAACGGACAGATCAGCCCCTTAATTCCTGATTTGGGGCCCGCCTGAAAACTGAATATACTTAAGATGTTGAATGAACGGTTTAAATGATATGACAGAATGAATGGACAGAGCGGATTTCATATATACATCATGAGTGGACCCCACTAGCAGTGACTGTGCGTTATGCACAAGTGAACTTGACGTGCACTGGCCAGGAGCCTCCCAGTCAACAAAGGAGGCCCGTCTCCTTCTCCTTCTCCAACACAGGAGACCAACGGACGCACGTGGTCCGTCCGGTTTTGGCCAGTGGGCTCCACTCATTGCTCGGATCACTGATCGGGACCGTCCATTGCTCTCCAAGGGGTAACATGACCCTCGCTTATATGGCAGGAATTCGGAAGACAGTGAAGATCTCAATCCAGCCGTCCGAACGGAAGATGGACGGTAGAATGAAATGTCTTGTGGGCCACACCAAAATCAAACCCGATTTGGTCTTCCAAGATGGTTTTTCGTCCTGAATCTAATGAGCGGCTTGGATCCCTCATATGATACCAATCACAGGCCCACTATCCTTCACAGCAGCTTATGAACGAAGCTCTATTGCGGAACAGAGCTGCGTACGAACACGGGTGGGCCACCATCTTTGATCAATCGGGAGATCCAAACCGTTCATCAAGTTTCTCGTCCAAAAATGCCCTAGAAGACGTCGTTCTTGTTGATAGAAGCAAGGAAAATACTGTTTTCTTGGACTGCCTTTTTGATTGCGTAGCAAAGCTTACGCAGGAAGTGTGTAAGACTTTTTCCACACCGACTCACGAGGACTGCCTTCAGCAACTGCTAGGACTATAAGAAAGAGAGAGAGAGTTGAGAGAAGAGGGAGCTGGGAGCTTGGGCTGGTCGTGGAGCAGGAAGAAATTAGAGAGAAGTTTTGATTTATTTTATTTTTGTTACCTTTTTCTGATGAATTTTAAGAGATTTATTCCACTCATGTCGGGCTAAACCTCTTAGCTAGGGCTAAGAGGTGAAGCTTGTAGCGTGATGAGAGGATCTATGCCTGTGCCTTTGGTTTAAACTGAATGGATTTTGATTTAGTTTTATTATGGGAATATTTTTAGTTCTTAATGGTATGTTGTGACTAAAATTACAATGGGTCTGCGACGGCTTTGGGTATTTCCTTTGCCTTTTTATGTTTATGACGTCAGGAAACCCTATTGTTCACCATCGTCTCCTGGGCATGGTCGGATGACAGTACCCCTTCCTAACCTTCATACATTGTGATTGGTTGGCAATTAATTTAATTCTATTGTTTGTTTTGTCTCCTGGGCATGGTTTGGTGATGGAATCCATTCTCATTCATATACCTTTCATCTCTTTGAAAACTATATCAAGTAAGTTCAGTTTAATTTCCATAAAGCAGGTATCAGTTCTCCCTGATCACTACAAGTGGATCCTCTGAATCCCTAGTATCCTACCTCTGAATTTCTCTACGTTTTAGATAATTATTCCACAGTTATTCTCTAAATTTCATTCAGTTTAGATTTCATCTTAGTCTAGTTCTAGTTCTACTTAGTTTCAGAATACGTACAGGTTTCAGTCTTTGTGGATTCGACCTCAGTCTTATCGAGTTTATTACTACATCACAACCCTGCACTTGGGGAGTGAACAAGTTTTTGGCGCCGTTGCCAGGGACTAACGGTTACGTTTTCTGAAATTAACTAGTTTTAGGATTAGTTTAAGATTAGGATTTTCTACTTTTAGGTTAGAATTTTTTCCCTTTTTGAAAACTAACACAACTTTCTTATTTTGCAGCGATTTTGAGATAGGTTTCTAATTTGGTAACTTCTTTCTAGATTTCTTCTTTTTTTTTTTTAGAATTTCCCTTTTGTCAAGTTTCTAATTCTAACACTTTTTTTTTTCCAACTTTGTTTCCTATTTTTTTTTAGAATTTTCTATTTGTAGGCATTCTGTTTAGAGACTAACTTTCCTGTTTTGTAGGCTCTTAAGATAGAAATTTCTAATTTAGTAAGCTTTTCCTAAACTTCTACTTTCTATTTTTCAAATTTCTTTCATTACTCACTTACTTCCTAGTTTAGGACTTTCCTAATTTGCTTTAGAAATTTTCTACTTTCTAATTTAGGAATTCTTCCTAGTTTCTTTTTATTTCTATCTTTCTTTTTCTTAGGATATTATTTTTAGAAAATAATTTGTTTTGGTTTGTTTTATAGGATTAAACTTAGGGACTCCAATTTGGTAACTTCCTTCTAACTCTCTCTTTCTTTTTAGATTCTCATTTTCTTTCTTAGGATTAGGTTTAGAATTTGATTGAGGGCTGCGAGTGTTTCATGCCCAAGTGGGCTCGTGACAACACTCGACGTCTCTTGACTGAAGGAGGATTAGTTGAGGGTTAACTGTCCATCGCAGGACTAGATATCGCTCGAATTTCCCTGAGTTAATTGAGGTTATGGCTGCAAATCAACCTCAAGCACTACCTCAACATAGGAATGAGGAAGTACATGATGAGAATGAGGTGCATCAAGCACCCCCGCCTCATACTTTATGGGATTATTTACAACCGGCGGGGGTGAGTACGCCCTCATGCATGATGTTTCCTGAAAATACAGGACAAATGGACATCAAGCCAGGGGTTATCCAACTCCTTCCTAAATTTCATGGGCTTGAATCAGAAAGTCCATACTTACACCTGAAAGAGTTCGATAAGATTATAACCACCTTATACTTTCCTAATGTATCCGAGGATACAATCAAGCTGAAACTCTTTCCTTTTTCCTTGAAAGAGAAGGCTAAGACTTGGTTACATTCACTGCGTCCTAGATCCATTGGCACATGGAATGATATGCAAAGGGAATTCATAAAGAAAATTTCCCACACCATAAAACGATTACCCTCAGGAAAGCAATCATGAACTTCGCCCAAAAGGAAGATGAAACATTCTTCCAATGTTGGGAAAGGTTCAAAGATTTGGTCAGTTCATGCCCACAACACGGCTTTGAAACATGGCACATTACAAATTTTTTCTATGATGGACTGACATCTTCTATGCATCAAATGGTCGAGACAATGTGTAATGGAGAGTTCATCAATAAAGATGTTGACGAGGTATGGGATTACCTTGATAGTCTGGCTGAAAAAACACAATCATGGGACTATTACCCAAAATCAAACACCACGTCTAGGCCAACTCAATCTAAGGAGAAAGGTGGATTGTATCTCCTGAAAGAAGAGGATGATCTCAATTATAAAGTGACTAATCTCATAAGAAAATTTGAGGCCATGGAAGGAAAGAAGGATAAGGTCAATGAGATTGTTTGTGGCATCTGTGATTGCAACATTCACACAACTGAAAACTGTCCTACAATACCTGCCTTTCGAGGAGTGTTGAACGAACAAGCCAATGCTAAAAATAACTATCAAAGACCTTTTACTGGACCTAACTCCAATACGTACAATCCTGGTTGGAAAAATCATCCAAACTTTAGTTGGAGAAATGGACAAACGGCTACTCCCCAAGGTTTTTTCAATCAAAATCCAAATCAGGGGAAACCTCAAGAAGAATTGGTTCAAAATTCCATACAAGAACTGGCTCAGGCAATGCGAGGATTTACAGATTTTATGTAAAAGATGGATTCACGGATGACAGTTATAGAAAAGGGGATGCTTCCTGCACAACCTCTCCCCAATCCTAAACCGCAGTACGAGATAAATGATCCCAGCTCTTCAAATCAAATGGGGCACGCTGAATCCATCACCACTCTTAGGAGTGGGAAGATCATTGATAAAACCCTTCCGGTTAGGCCCGAAAAGCCTCAAGAACCAGAAGAGGACAATAATGATGGATCTAGTGATGCCCCACAAAAATTAGAACCGGAACTTCTAGAGAAGCCAGTTGCTCCGTTCCCCCAACGGTTGGTTGCACCAAAACGTCTTTCTAACTCTCAGGATATTTTGGAGGTGTTGAAACAAGTGAAAGTCAACATTCCTCTACTTGATGTTGTAAAATAGATTCCTTCATATGCAAAATTTTTGAAAGACCTATGCACAACCAAAAGATGGCAGAGTATTCAAAAGAAGATTTTCTTGACTGAGAAAGTGAGTGCCATCCTGAAGCAAGACGTGCCGCAGAAATTCAAGGATCCCGGTAGCCCAACCATATCATGTGTAATTGGGAACCATCGAATTGATCACGCACTTCTTGACTTAAGAGCGATCGTCAATCTGATTCCCTACTCGGTATATAAACAGTTAGGTTTGGGTGAGTTAAAACCCACCCTAACCACACTACAACTTGCCGATCACTCTGTTCATGTACCAAGGGAGATTATTGAGGATGTGTTAGTCCAAGTCAATAGATTTTACTACCCTGTAGATTTTATCATCCTGGATACTGAACCCATCAATAACATGAGCACTCAGATTCCCGTCATTCTTGGTCGCCCATTCCTTGCCATGTCAAATGCAATTATCAATTGCAGGAATGGTGTCATGACTATGTCTTTTAAAAATTTGACATTGGAGTCAAACATTTTTTTCAATAACGGTAGCAACTCAGAGGATGATGACGATATCCACGACATTAACATGATTGGCTCTTTCGTGGAAGATACAACACCTCTGACCTTATCCTCCGATCCTCTAGAGACGTGCCTGGCCCACTCCCATGAGTTTGATGATGATATGATTAGGGAGACATGTGCCTTGCTGGATACTGCACCGGTACTTGAAGTTAACCGGTGGAGGCCACAATTTGAAGAATTGTCACAAACTGATGTAGTGCGTCTAACCTCAAGGCACCGAAGCTTGACCTAAAAACTTTGCTCTCTGATTTGAAATATGCCTATTTAGGTCAAGATGAGACATACCTGGTGGTGATCTCTGCCCACCTGGAGAAAGAATCGGAGAATATGCTCATATTTACTCTTATTGAGCATAAAGGATCCCTAGGATAGACGATAGCGGACCTCAAGGGAATCGACCCCTCGATTTGTACTCACCGCATATATCTTGAGGATAATGCAAAGACCGCTCGGCAACCACAACGTAGACTGAATCCAAACATGAATGAAGTGGTTAATGCCGAGGTTCTTAAACTATTGGATGTGGGTATTATATACCCTATATCTGATAGTCAATGGGTGAGTCCAACTCAGGTGGTTCCTAAGAAGTCCGGAATCACCATCGTAGCCAATGCTAATAATGAACTCGTGCCAACTAGAGTCACTACTGGTTGGAGAATGTGCATTGACTACAGAAAGTTGAATACCGTCACAAGGAATGATCGCTTTCCTTTGCCCTTCATTGATCAAATCTTGGAAAGGCTAGTTGGTCATTCCTATAACTGTTTCCTTGACGGGTATTCGGGCTACAATCAGATTGAAATCGCCCCTGAGGACCAGGAAAAGACCACATTTACATGTCCCTACGACACCTTTGCTTACTGAAGGATGCCATTTGAACTATGTAATGCCCCTGCCACCTTTCAGCGATGTATGCTGAGTATCTTTTCTGATATGGTGGGGCAATATCTAGAGGTCTTCATGGATGATTTCTCTGTCTACAGTTCATCTTTCAGCGAGTGCTTGGAAAGTCTTAAATGTGTGTTGAAAAGATGTGAAGAAAAGAACTTAGTACTTAATTGGGAAAAGTGCCATTTCATGGTTCATAAGGGGATTGTCCTTGGACAAATCATCTCGTCCAAGGGAATTGAGGTAGATAAGGCAAAAATTGATCTTATCTCTAACCTACCTCCTCCCAAGAACATCAGAGATGTACGATCCTTCTTAGGACACGCAGGATTTTATAGGCAATTCATAAAGGACTTTAGTCTCCTCTCTCGTCCTTTATGTAGTCTTCTTCAAAAGGATGCTCCATACAAGTGGACTAAGCAATGCCAGGAAGCTTTCACCAAGCTTAAAGGCACGTTAATCATTACACCCATCATGCAGCCACCCGACTGGAGCCTTCCTTTTGAGCTTATGTGCGACGCTTCTGATTATGCTCTTGGAGCGGTTCTAGGCCAGAGAAAAGATAAGAGGCCCTGTGTCATCCATTACGTGAGTAGGACTTTAAATCCTGCCCAAGTGAACTACTCGACTACGGAAAAGGAACTCTTAGTCGTAGTGTTCGCCCTGGATAAATTTAGGTCCTATTTGATTGGATCCAAGATCATTATCTATACAGATCATGCGGCACTTAAATATCTTCTTTCTAAGAATGATTCTAAGCCTCGCCTGATACGATGGATCCTTTTACTCCAAGAATTTGATTTGGAAATTAAAGATAAAAAGGGAGTAGAGAACGTAGTGGCTGATCACCTTTCTCGCCTTAATACCTCTGATTCCCTTGAGGCGACCCATATCAACGACATGTTCTCTGATGAATAACTGTTTAGAGTCTCCCATTCACCTTGGTTCGTTGATATTGCTAAATATCTTGCTACAGGTTCCATACCGACACATTAGACCGCACAAGATAAGAAAAAATTCTTTACCGAGGTACGAAATTTTTTCTAGGACGATCCATATCTGTTTAAATATTGCCCAGATCAAATCTTAAGGAGATGTGTGCCAGACGATGAGCATTAGAGTGTCATCTCCTTTTGTCACTCACAGGCCTGTGGTGGTCACTTTTCTGTAAAAAAACCACGGCAAAGATTCTGGAGTGTAGCTTCTATTGGCCCACTATGTTCAGGGACACTCATGAGTTTTACAAAGCTTGTGAGTGTTGTCAGAAATTGGGAGCATTGTCCCATCAAAATATGATGCCCTTGAATCACATTCTTATCATTGAGACATTTGATTGCTGGGGCATCGATTTCATGGGGCCATTCCCCCAATCTTTTGGAAATTTATATATTTTGCTTGCCGTAGACTATGTCACTAAATGGGTCGAAGCGATTCCGTGTTGAACTAATGACCATCGCACGGTCATTAAATTCCTAAAAGAAAACATCCTTTCCCGATTCAGAACGCCTCAAGCCATCATTAGTAATGGGGGCTCACACTTTTGTAATAGGCCATTCGAGAGTTTAATGAAGAAATACGGTCTCTCATAAGGTGAGCACCCCATACCACCCACAGATAAGTGGGCAAGCTGAGATTTCCAATAGGGAGATCAAACACATTTTGGAGAAATCGGTTAACCCTGATCCTAAAGACTGGTCAATCCGATTGACCGATGCCTTATGGGCTTACCGTACTACTTTCAAAACCCCTATTGGAATGTCTCCCTTTAGGCTCGTCTATGGGAAGGCTTGCCACTTGCCTGTGGAGTTGGAACATAGAGCCTACTGGGCGATCAAAAATCTGAATTTCAATCTGAACAACGCTGGCTCGCTACGCGAACTTCAATTAAATGAACTTGAAGAAATCTGAAACGACGCGTATAAGAACTCGAGAATTTACAAGGACGGGATAAAGGCGTTTCATGACCAACATATTCTACGAAAATCATTCACGCCAGGTTAGAAAGTCCTTTTATATAATTCTCGATTACATCTCTTTCCGGGTAAGCTTCGATCTCGTTGGACCGACCCTTACATTGTTATTATTGCTTATCCTCATGGAACCGTTGAAATAAGAGATCCCGACAATGACAAGGAATTTGAAGTAAATGGACATCGATTAAAACCATTTGTTGAGAAATTTGATTCAGAGGACATGTCCATGCCTCTGACTGATCTTGTTTATCAGGAATGATCTCCTAGTCTGATGGAGGTATAGGTAGGTTTATTGCTTTCATAGGACTAGGGTAGTTTGCTTTATTTGTCTGGCTAAAGACGGTAAATTTAACGCTCCTGGGAGGCAACCCAGCCTTTTGTTTTATTGTATTGCTTTTTCTTAATTAGTTACTTCAATGTTTGTGGGTAACACTGCTGCAAACCCTCACGAGACTACAACTCGTCCACTAGGGGTAACCTAGGGGTTTAAAAGGCTTGTTGCATACGTTAAATGCAATCAAGAGCACCTGCGAAAGTGGTATAGGTAGGATCTTTTATGATTTTTGTATTTTGCTGATTTCTCTCTTGTGCTGACTGGCTTTTACGTTAATATTTTTTGAAAAGCCTCTTGATTCTCCGTCCAGGTACTATCTTTTCCTCACTCCTCTTTTCTTTTCGTCGTCTCATGTGCATCGCATGATTACTTCTTTTACATTGAGGACAATGTAGATTTTAGGTTGGGGGTGGGAGATTAGATTACCTAATTAGTATTCTCTTAGTCTTGAGCGAAAATTGTGAAAATTTTTAAAATTTTTCTGAAATTTCTGATGAATTCGAAGTGATTTTGACGGATAATCAAGAATATGGGTAACTTATGACTCTTGGATTCGGCCATCTGCTTGATTTCACAGTTAATTTTGAAATGATAATCCATGATTAGAAGTTGTAAACATTGATTGAGCCATGATTTCACATATCAGATCTCGCTTACACATTAAGTTTTCAGTTCGATATTAAATGGTAACTTGGTAATCATTAAGCATGAAAGGAACTAGCCTGATTTTTTTTTTTTTTCTAGCATCAGTTTATAAAGAAGAATTGAAAGGGTTGGGTGATTGAACTTCACCATAGGTTTGCTCCCTATAGGTGTAGATTCGATTCCCCATGGTGTTGACATTTAGAAAAAAATTTTGGGTGTTCAGTCTTCACCATAGGTTTGCTCCCTATAAGCGAGGACTTAATTTCCCCTCCTTGGTGTTATTTTTAATAGAAAAATCAAAGGTTGGTAGAATGGAAGAATGACTCGTGAAGCAAGTCTTGAGTTAGGTTTTGGTTGTCATGGATGACCTCGTTGGTTACCAGAAAGACGGAAACTGAATGTGATAAGCTGAGATTACACTCTACACATGGATCTTAATGTTCAGAATCTGTCTGATTGATGGATTAATATCTTGAACTTGATTATGGAATTTACCATGCACTTGAATCCAACATTCATGAATTTTAGAATTCTAGTATCTAGATTGTGTCTCAAAGATCACCTGAGTTTATAGAAATTGTTCTGTAATTCTCAACTTAATTTTCGCATATTTTGCTCGGGACTAGCAAAATGCTGGTTAGGGGTTGTGTTAAGGGTCAAATATTGCATATCAGACCCCAATTACTGCCTGGATTTACTAACATAATACCATTTAATGCCCTATTTTAATCATGTTTGTGATGCAAGGTACATTTGTAAGCATGGACTGAAAAAGATGCTAAAAGCCGAGATTTAACGCTCATGAGTCACCAAGGCAAGGGACGGACTCCTTAGGACTGAGATCAATGGATTTACACGCCAGGGATCCGAGGAAATCAAGTCATTCACGTTAAAGAAGCCCAAAATTGATCCAGAATGCAAGATCACATGTTTCCAACCATCCATTTGTGTTAAAACTTCATACATTTGGTGGGGGCCATAAATAAACCGTACATATTAAATTTCAGCCATTGGATATCTTGGGAAGAGGCCCAACGGACAGATCAGCCCCTTAATTCCTGATTTGGGGCCCGCCTGAAAACTGAATATACTTAAGATGTTGTATGAATGGTTTAAATGATATGACAGAATGAAGGGACGGAGCGGATTTCATATATACATCATGAGTGGACCCCACTAGTTGTGACTGTGCGTTATGCACAAGTGAACTTGATGTGCACTGGCCAAGAGACTCCCAGTCAACAAAGGAGGCCCGTCTCCTTCTCCTTCTCCAACACAGGAGACCAGCGGACGCACGTGGTCCGTCCGGTTTTGGCCAGTGGGCTCCACTCATTGCTCGGATCACTGATCGGGATCGTCCATTGCTCTCCAAGGGGTAGCATGACCCTTGCTTATATGGCAGAAATTCGGAAGACTGTGAAGATCTCAATCCAGCCGTCCAAATGGAAGATGGACGGTAGAATGAAATGTCTTGTGGGCCACACCAAAATCAAACCCGATTTGGTCTTCTAAGATGGTTTTTCGTCCTGAATCTAATGAGCGGCTTGGATCCCTCATATGATACCAATCACAAGCCCACTATCCTTCACAGCAGCGTATGAACGAAGCTCTGTTGTGGAACAGAGCTGCGTACGAACACGGGTGGGCCACCATCTTTGATCAATCGGGAGATCCAAACCGTTCATCAAGTTTCTCGTCTAAAAATGCCCCAGAAGACGTCGTTCTTGTTGCTAGAAGCAAGGAAAATATTGTTTTCTTGGACTGCCTTTTTGATTGCGTAGCAAAGCATATGCAGGAAGTGCATAAGACTTTTTCCGCACCGACTCACGAGGACTGTCTTCAGCAACTGCTAGGACTATAAGAAAGAGAGAGAGAGTTGAGAGAAGAGGGAGCTGGGAGCTTGGGCTGGTCGTGGAGCAGGAAGAAAGTAGAGAGAAGTTTTGATTTATTTTATTTTTGTTACCTTTTTCTGATGAATTTTAAGAGATTTATTCCACTCATGTTGGGCTAAACCTCTTAGCTAGGTCTAAGACGTGAAGCTTGTAGCGTGATGGGAGGATCTATGCCTGTGCCTTTGGTTTAGACTGAATAGATTTTGATTTAGTTTTATTATGAGAATATTTTTAGTTCTTAATAGTCTGTTGTGACTAAAATTACAATGAGTCTGTGATGGCTTTGAGTATTTCCTTTGCCTTTTTATGTTTATGACGTCAGGAAACCCTGTTGTTCACCATTGTCTCCTGGGCATGGTCGGATGATAGTACCCCTTCCTAACCTTCATACATTGTGATTGGTTGGCAATTAGTTTAATTGTATTGTTTGCTTTGTCTCCTGGGCATGGTTTGGTGATGGAATCCATTCTCATTCATATACCTTTCATCTCTTTGAAAACTCTATCAAGTAAGTTCAGTTTAATTTCCATAAAGCAGGCATAAGTTCTCCCTGATCACTACAAGTGGATCCTCTGAATCCCTAGTATCCTACCTCTGAATTTCTCTATGTTTTAGATAATTATTCCACAATTATTCTCTAAATTTCATTCAATTTAGATTTCATCTTAGTCTAGTTCTAGTTCTACTTAGTTTCAGAATACGTACAGGTTTCAGTCTTTGTGGATTTGACCTTAGTCTTACCGAGTTTATTACTACATCACAACCCTGCACTTGGACAGTGAACAGCAGGACCCCTAGTCCTACGGAGGAGTCGTTGAGGGTAGACTCCCACTCTTTGCATACATCGCCCGAGTATTATTTAATTTCGGTGCTTCGCACTCATTCATGTCTAAGAATTTTTTCTAATTATCTGGATTACCCATAGAGTCTACTAGTGAGGGTTGACCGTATTGACGCCCTTGGGGACGACTATAGTGTTAGGCCGCTTCTGTTCGTCTTACCCCATGTTGGTGGGAGAGATTTTCGTGCGTGCCAAATTGTTTGTACTCCCGATGTTAGATTTCGACTTCATCTTGGGCATGGATTCGCTTGCTGAGTATCATGCCATCTTGGACTACTCCTTGAGGACAATCACATTCTGTATACCAGGCTTGCCGTAGTTCCAGTTTGTTACTGAGCCCAGAGGAGAGCCGTTGTCTTATTTGATGTCCTACATAGTTGAGAAGCCTGTTACCTTGTGTATCGATCAGTTGTTAGTGGTTCGTGATTTTTCTGATGTATTACAGGAGATTTCGGGATGGCCACCACGCCGGTAGATTGAGTTTTAGATTGATCTTGTGCCTGGTACCGTGCTTATCTCAAATGTCCCGTATCGTATGACACCGATGAAGTTAAGCGAGCTGCAGTGACAGTTAGACGAGTTGCATGAGTTGGGATTCATTCATCCAAGCAGTTCACCTTGGGGAGAGCCGATACACTTTGTTAGGAATAAGGATGGCTCGTGGAGGCTCTGTGTAGATTATTGCGAGCTCAACCGAGTCACAATCAAGAACAAGTACCCGCTCCCGATGATAGACGACTTATTTGATCAGCTGCAGGGTACACAGTTCTTTTCGAAGATTGACCCGCGTTCCGGTTATCATCAGATTCAGATTCGAGATGAGGACATCCCAAAGATAACTTTCAGGACGCGTTATGGTCATTTCGAGTTTCAGGTCATGTCCTTTGAACTGACCAATGTGCTCGCAATATTCATACAGTTGATGAACGAAGTCTTCCGTCCGTATCTCGATCAGTTTTTTGTGGTCTTCATCGATGACATTCTAATCCATTCGAGGACCCGTGAGGAGCATGAGCAGCATCTGGAGATTGCATTGCAGACCCTCCATGCCCACCAGCCGTATGCGAAGCTGCAGAAGTGCGAGTTTTGGTAGGAGGAGGTGAAGTTCCTCGGTCACGTGGTGACGAGGTAGGGTGTCGCAGTGGACCCCTCAAAGGTTGAGTCAGTGCGTCAGTGGGACCAGCCTACGAGCGCGTTTGAGATCTACAGTTTCCTTAGTTTGGCAGGCTACTATTGGAGTTTCATTGAGGGCTTCTCCCGTATCACAACCCCATTGACCAGGTTGACTTGGAAGGATGCAGAGTTTGTTTGGAGTGACGCTTGTGAGTGAGCATTTATGGAGCTGAAGGACCGCCTCACGTCCACTCCTGTCCTCACTCTTCCCTCTGGGAGTGATGGATTAATTGTATTTACTGATGCTTTTCATATTAGCTTGAGTGCTGTCCGGATGCGGCACAAGAGACCAGTGGCTTATGCGTCTCACCAACTCAAGGTCTATGAGCTGAACTACCCCACGCATGATTTGGAGCTGGTAGCAATCGTCTTTGCACTGAAGGTGTGGAGGCACTATCTCTATGGGGTTAGGTTTGAGCTCTTCTCTAACCACAAGAGCTTGAAGTACCTATTCTCTCAGTCCAAGCTGAACATGAGGCAAAGGCATTGGATGAAGCTCTTGAAAGATTATGGTTTTGATTTCCAGTACCACCCAGGCAAGGCAAATGTAGTGACAGATGCCCTCAGTCGTCAGCCACGAGGCCTGGTGGCACACATGATGATTCATGAGTAGAGGATGCTCGAGGATATAGAAGAGTATGGCTTCGAGTTTGGTCTGCAGTCTTCTAATGTTCAGCTATCAAGCCTGTCAATTCAACCCTCTTGTTGTAAGGGTGCTCGAGGTTCAACAGACAAACGAGTTATTACAGGGTTACCAAGCAGAGGCCACATCCGAAGAGCAGGCAGATTGACAGATTGGTTCAGATGGTGAACTTCGCTTTAGAGACCGATTATGTGTCTCATGTAAAGAATCCCGCTGTCGGTGATTCTTCCGTTTATACTCCCTGGCATTATATCATAGGCTAGCTAGGTGTCTACTTTCCATGGACTTTTAATGCTTTGGAGAAGGCATACGTTCACCCTTCACATCTCCCACTATGGTTCTTTCAAAAGAGGACTATGGCTAGAAGATCATACGATTGGGTTGTCAACACCATCTTGGACACTGATAAAATTGATTTCTTCCAGTTTTACTTGTGTCTCTACATAGAGGATACAGATAAGGTAGACACCGGATCGCTTACTTCAGGAGAGAGCATTTTTCCTTTCAATTCAATCCTGCAGCCTTCCATTAAGGGAGGGAGTAGAGTTTTGGAGGGAGCCCTACTATCCGAGCTGGTTTGCTCTCCAGTTTGGTTTTGATCAAGCCATACTAGAAGACTGTGGGTTAGTAACAAGGAGAATGCGCAGCTACAGAACTGGCCCATATAACTGGGCGATGAGATGGAAGCAGCTACTAGGTGGTTGAGTTAAACCTACTTTTATAATTCCGGGCAGCAATCGCATCACTCGCGCTTCGTATGGTCACATGAGGTGGTGGATGCATCAATTATATCTTGTTAATAAATGATTACCTATAACTGAGCCAATCTGGATTTCGCCGTCGAAGCTTAAAGGTCGCAGACTTGAAGAAGGAATAGGCTTTGTGCCAGAGACGAGCTATGCCCCCTTTCCTAATCACCTTTGCAGGAAGATATCCGTGGATGATCCAATTCATGAGCGAAAACCCACTAATACCCTAGAAGGATGGATAGCTCATGGGGTTGTTATGGACGTTGAAAAAGTCCCACGGGATCGTTCTGATAGAATAGTTGAAGAGGTGGTGGAAATTCCTTCTCCTACTCAAGAGAATGTTGCTGCATCCCAAGATAATCTAATTCTTGCTCCTTCTCCTCGACCCGTTCATCCTAATCCATCTTCTCCGATGACAAGGTCTTGGACGCGTTCTTAGGCTTCTCCTCCTTTGCCTCAAGAAGGAACTATTGCTTGGGCCTCTCCAATCCTAAGTAATAAGGATCTTCGACTAGGAAGCAGTAAAATTTCCCCTTCTAAAGGGAAATATGTTGTAATCGAAGACAGAGAAGAAAAGGAATTAGAGGAAGAAAACTCATCTTTCTCATCTGAAGGTACTTCTTCTGTTGAATATAACACTGAAGAAGATGACTAAGATGATGATTTTGAGGAAGGAGAGGTTAACATTGATGACGAAGATGATACAGTCGTTGAAGGTACTTTTACTGGAGAAGAACATTCTCCATCCACTGCTAAACTTCTTCTCGACACTAATATTCCTGCAAAGACCCCAACAACAATAGAGGAGGAAGATGATGAACCATTAGATTATGGAGAATATGGATATTCACCGAGTAAGAATTTTTTTGCGATTTTATCTTTTAACTTTTCACTTGTGACCATTATTATTGTTATTTTCTCATTGTTATTTTTCTTTGTTGTTATTTTTAGCCATGGGTAACAATGTAAGTGACATTCCTGTCGAAGATGTCCCCCTCGTTATGCAGCCAGTTTCTTCAGGAACTCCTTTGGCTCCTCTGGTCATACCTGGGGCAGTAGTCCGCAACATCATTTTTCCAACAAAATCGACAAACTTAGCCACTCCTACGACTATCGATTCCAGCACCGAGCCTAGAGCCCTTCTTCCACCAAGGAAACTCGACCCCCTGTTGCCCATATTTTTGTAGGAGATATATCTATCATTTGCTCTATTAGTATTTCTATATCCCTTAGCCTTATTATAATTTCCTTTCCTTTTTCTCTTACAGGAACTCTTCCTCACAGCGGTACAACAAGCTCTGATTCTGTAGCCACTGTGTCTGATCTATTATCTTTCGAAAATGCT
Source organism: Magnolia officinalis (assembly GCA_021015155.1). Lineage (NCBI taxonomy): Eukaryota > Viridiplantae > Streptophyta > Magnoliopsida > Magnoliales > Magnoliaceae > Magnolia > Magnolia officinalis. The sequence goes on along the minus strand of JAJHSJ010000016.1, from coordinate 3,809,397 downwards.
CTTGCACATAAATTGATTTTGATGAGGAATTCTGTATCAACAATAGTTCATATTTTTAAAGATCCCAATCAGTGGTTGAATCTGGATGTTGCTATTGAAATCTTGGACAACACTGCAAGAATGACGAGGATTAATATTTCTATCCTTCGTGATTCTCTTCTTAAATTTCATGATTCAATAATCTCTTTGGAATCAGCAGAAAATGTCACCATCGCCCCAGAGATATTAGAATATGGAAAACAGCTAGCTTCTTCCAAAGAGAAGGTTTCCCTTATCACCTCCGCCATTTCTGAATTCAACTAAGAGAAATTAACTCTTTAGGAAAAGTTGAAGGCTTGTGCTGATAGCAAAACGATCATTCAAATTCGCATTGCTATCCTAAAGGAGGAAATCTTGCAACTAGAGTTGAAAGATCATATAGAAGAATCGACTATGAAGGAGACCTAGGAGAAGCTGCGAATCAGTATTCAATTTGCCAATGCTGAGAAATCTGAATTAATCAAGAATGAAGAGATAGTTGCATCTTTGGAAGCAAGTTAGCTGGCATTCTAGATCAAACAAAGATTATTCTTGAAGCAAGATCAAAACACATCGTAGCTCAAGTTCAGTTGAAGGAAGATTCACAGAAAAATTTAGGAGTATTAGGGGTTACAGATGAGCTGTAAAGAAATTATTTTGTTTGTTTGTTTGTTTTTTTTTTTTTTTTTTAATCACATGTAGCTTCTTTTGATTTTCAACATATTACTGAAGGCATCGTGATATTTTGAGATAGTTTATCTCTTCATAAATTTCTGAATCATAATTTATTTCCAGTATGTTTATTTATACAATTGTCTAACATGATATTTAATGAAGGCCTAAGATAAAAATAACAATATATTATGATTGTTAGTATGGGATTTCCTATATAATTTTTGTTTTGGTAGGCGGAACTAGATTTCAATTTAGTCAGATAGCCACACACTTTAAGCTCTTGAGCAGTGTAGTAACACAGTTTCTTAGGCTCATGCGGGAATTGGGTCTTACACGAATGGTCACTGTAACTCTCTAGAGTTCACTGGACTTATCCCGGTTGGGGAGTTCACAAACCGCGATCCATTAAAAGGGCCCAATGAAGCTACCGGGGCATAAACTTGGTGGGATTTACGCATAAGGCTGGCCACAATAACTCTTTAGAGTTCACGAGGGCACAAGTGCTACCTTTGGGTTCCAAATCCAAGGCCTCCAGTTCATCAAAGAGTAGGTTAAAAACCCTTCCTCATGAGTTACTATTGGAATCAAACCAGGAATTTGAGGGGTCTTACACATGGTTGACCTATATATGGTTAAAGCCACAGAGTACACACTGCAGCTTGCTTTTTCTTCGCCAGCAAGGTCGGACCCATTCATGGGAGGGTATTTTCATCCTTCCCTGTAATGCTGTCGGAAGCTCTATAGGTGGCATTGGTCTCATACGTGACTGGCTGTCAGGGACTTTTAGTCATTGGCTCTGTCCGCTGCCTGCATGGGTATGCATGTGATGTGTCCTATTAGGGCTTTTTAGGGCCACTGGCTCCACATTGCTGCTCGAATAACATATATATAGTGTTGATGATGATAGGTCTTATGCGTAGTTAGCCATTGAGGGCTTGGCTAAGATGCCTTAAATGATAAGTTGTCATCGCTGTCATCAACTTTATATGTGGTTGGCTATATAATTTATTCCACTGCTAAAATTGGTAGATCAATAATTGATATTTCACCACTACTGATAATGTTCTGTCAATATTCATGTTATATTTAAAAATAGTGCATCAGCTTGGCGATGATAGTAATTTCGATAAGATAAGCTTGTATGAGTGATTGATGATGACAGCGATAGTTGCTAATTTTGGTGATAATCATCGACGCTTGGCGATTTTGGTGATGTCATCATTGTCGGCAGCAATTGTCAATGATTAGTAGCAATCATCAACTCTTTGGCAACGATCATCAATGCTTTTGATACGTTTGAGAAGCTTTACTTGAAAATTTGTGCCTTTTATTCACTCACATGACGAGGAGTACATAACTTTGTCTTTTGAAGCCCTTTCATCCTTCTACTTGTCACGCCCCCTTTTGATTAGGAAGCATTGCTCTTGGAATCTTTATAATCAAAATCTCGATGTCGCGCCCTTTAACAAATATACTGACACTACATCACCTCATACTGTTTACCCAAGATTAGCATTGTCCCCAGTCTTAAACAAATCAGGCTTGTGTACTCTTATCTCTCCTTTTATTTCATACACTTTCCTTATGACAATTTTGCCTTTATCAATCATTTTTTGTTACTTGTTCTTCAGGCTGACCAAGGAGACGATGATAGTAACAATAATCACCTTCACTCATTTTCTTCATTTCTCTTGGACGTTTTGGCCATGGCAATATGATCTTTTTAGCTGCTAACAATTTGTTCAGCAAAGGGAGCATGTCATCCTTTTTAAATGAATATTCTTTATAAGCCTTAGGCTGCGCAAATTCTTTTTAAAAATAAAAAATAAAAAATTCTTGGTCTTGTCTTTATTCATATTTCTTGCATCTGAACTTCCCTGCTCATTCCGTCAATTCTTTGATTCTTCTTTTCCTTAATCGCATCAGTTGGATTTCTCAAGAGGTTCCGAATCAACTGGCTTATATAAAAGTCAGCCACCCTTGCAATAATCCTCTCTAAACTGCAAGCCTCTTAATTAGTTCTTGAAATATCTGTATATTTAGACCCTTAAGACTTAATGCGACACTTGGTTTTATACATTCCAAGCATATTTTGACTTGTTCTTTTTCTTCTTTTACCAATTGTAAGCATGATGCCCTTAAGACTCTCCATCGATTAATGAATTCTCTAACTGGTTCATCCTCTCTTTGGTGAATAGAGGTTAAATAATGACTGATTTCTTTGGAGGATAATTCCATGAATTGTGAATCACAACGAGAATTCCTAAGCGAATCCATTGCTGCCGGCCATTCTCTTGTTGTAACAGCATTTTTTTTACCTTTCCGAGTTTTCAACGAATTCCCTATAAATGTGGCATTCATAGTCGCTTTCCTATCTCGCTTCTCATCTTTTTCCATTACTATTTCACCTTGTTTTACCATTCTTTGCAACATATCTTTTAACGTAAAACAATTCTTTGTCAGATGCCCAATATAACGATGATAACGACAATATCTCTTGTCTTTAGTCATTTCGACTTCTTCTAGATGTCTTGGATGAGGTAATTGAATGGTTTCGGCAGCCAACAGTTATTCCATCATTGGTACGACATCTTCTTTTTCGAAATCGTTCTTCTTATGTTAATCATTCAACCGAGTTCGCTTATCATTTACTCGATCTTTATACTGATTTGAGTCTTCTCTCTTTCTTGTCTCTTGCTTGTTATAGAAAGTATTTTTCCTTCTTTCTTGGGCAATTGTATTTACTAACAGTCTATTCAATCCTCTTTTATTTGCTCTGGTTTGAAATGCCGGCATTTTTCTGGCCATTAATTCCAAAGCATGTGCTTTTGTCACTAATTCTCAGAAGGTTTTTATGCTAGCACTTGTGAGTCCAAAAGCTATTCCTGGCTCCATGGAATTCAAACACATGTTTACTTGATCCTTCTCTTATGGTAACAGTCTGCATGAAGCTCCCAAAGTCTTCCACTTGTCGATGAATTTCTCTATGGGTTCGTTCTCTCTTTGCCTGGCAGAAGCCAATTTTGCAACTCTGATGTCACGCTTTGATGAGAAGAAGTTGGATATGAATGCGTCCTGCATCTGTTCCCAGGTTCGCATCGATCCTGCTGCTAGGCTGGAGTACCATCTAAATGCTTTACTAGTCAAAGAAGACCCAAACAGCCGAAGGCAATATTGCGGTACTGTAGAAAAATTCTCCATACTTGTGATGAAGTGTATGAGATGTTCCTCTGGCGATCCGTCTCCATTGAACTTTTGAAAATTAAGATGTTTGAAATTGACTTAAAAGGGAATATCCTCCACCTCTCTCGGGTATGGAGTTCGATATCTGAATCTTCCAGCATTCTCCCATTCTTTTTTTGTTCTAATAGCTTCTGCGACCACCTGTCTTATCTTCTTCTAGGCTATTGCTTTTGCTGCATGAGCAGACCTAAGTGACCCCGCTCTCGGTGGCTGAGAACCTTCTGGCTGCTGTTCTTGCTCATTCATGGCAGCCATCACTAGAAGGGTTACAATCCGAGCCACATTATGTGCTAAAGTGGCTAAAGCTTCTCAAAGATTTTTACATTCTTCCATGAGATTTCTTTGTGCTTCCGGCCATTTTGGCAATGTGGTCTTCGGTTGTTGGCTGTGATCCTTGATCGGTTCTTGCCATGCATACAGTAGCTTCAACATTGTCTGAGGAGACAGTCGTAGGAGTAGAATCTCCAAACATGATAGGACCCATTGGGAGAGGGGCATCATTCAAACTTTCTGTACTTTTGCGAAATTCAACCGACTGAGGTGTTCTTTGTTGGGGTGTATTTTGAGATGAAGTGGAAACTGAATCATACATTGGGGATTTACCCTTTTCTTTCCTTGTTAATCGAGTTTTTGTGACAAGTAATGCTGAGAAGTCTTAAGCTGTCAAAGAGGGAAGAGATCTACCTGGGTACAGAGCTGGAGGAGTGAGTTCGGGGTTGTTTCTTGCCGTATTTCGTGTTACTGGTCCCCTGGTTCTCCTTGACAATGCATTCACTCTAGTGGTTACTGCGTTCTGGGCTCTTGTTCTTCGAGACGCAACAACGACCCAGTCTTGATCACTTTCTGGTGTTGTGGGCGAAGCGGCTCCGGCCATCACTGGAGATTTATTATCCTTACTTGCAGGAGATTGGACCTTATGATCCAATGATTGGTCTGTCGTGTATTACACTGTGAACCCAGTCGCAGTGAAATAGAAATTCACTTTCTTCATTGAGTTTGCCATTGGTTGTAAGTTGCAATTTTATCTTATTCCCTTCAATACGAAACATAAAACTATAATTAGTATTCAAATGATAAAGTATTCTATCTTAGAGATGAAGGGGAGGGTGTTCCCACTGAGAGTCACCATTTTGGCGTTAGAAAGATGGAAAACTATAACAAAAGTTCCCGTAACCTTCTCAATGTTAATGTTGAATAAGATAAATTCCCTAGTGGAGTCGTCATTTTGTTTCGACATGAAACAAATGTATTTGATTTGGGAGATTATCTTATTCAAATGTAAAAGAGAGTGTATGAAGAACAATTATCACATTTATTCATGTTGAGTTCATTTACATCCTTTGATTTTCCTTGATTCTAAGATAGAATATTCAGAATACAATAATTGAGCGAGTCTGAATGTCAAATCTGAATATTCAATCCGGCAACATTTCGGCTTGCGAATTGATCATCTCATCAAGAGGAATGTTGTTCGGATTCGATCATCTGATCTCTCCTTCTTGAGCTCATGTTCTTATACAAAAGGAGAACTGAAGATTGCACCCTATCTGGAGATTTCGGCAGCATTTCAGACCATTCATTGATGCTTGCGCAAACAATAGTGTTTGCGCGAGTCCGCACAACTACACTGCTGGTTGCGTGGGTCTGCGCAACTGTACTACTGGTTGCGCAAGACAACACAACTTGCTTCTCTTCCTTCTTCTAAATACCTTCAAGCTCCTCTTCTCTCACAAAGATCTATTCTTCCTTGGAATCTTCAACCTCCTCAAATGAGAGGGGGAGTGGGGTATTTAAAGGCCTCCATAGGTGCGAACCCTCGATCTCTATGCCATGGGGCCCACCTTTCTTCAGATCCAACCATTCATGCAAAACAGGCCATACAACCCTTTACGCATGATCGTACAACCAATATGGTCATTTGCGCGGTCCCGCGCAACCGATATGGTTTGCGCGGACATGCACAATCATATGAAGTAACACTTTATTTCATCTTTGCTCACATATTTCTTCTAATTGCAGTCTTTTGATCTTTTCTATCTTCATTTTTTATGCCTCAACAAGATGTTCTCTCCTAGGATGGCAATGATAAAGAAAGTATTCTCCAATCTCTATTGCCCCAAGGTAATATCCCATATTTAACTGGGACATTTCAAATTTTCTTAATTAAAAGATAGATGTGTGTGGTGCCTCTCTCAATTGGGATAATTTTTTGTCAAATCGACTTCAAATGCAGTGATATCGAAGCTCATTAGAAAAGCACAGGCTAGGTGGGTATGGCATGCTAAATTTCCCCCAAAATCGTGGATTTCAGGTGGATGGTCTTTATGGGAGTTGTCCCTATAGATGCTAAGGTGCAGTAGGCAATAATGGCATTGACTTTCAAATGCAATTGTTGCAACCTTCAACTTAACAGCCTAGGGTCTTCAGCAGCTTATGAGGACAACAACCACCTCTTCTTAGCCGGTGCTCTTGCCTAAGCAGTTAGACGTCATTTTTTCAAGTTGTTTGATGTAAATTTTCATGAATATCAATCAATACAACTTCAGATATAGCAATGGTTCTTGCTAGCCAGATTATCCCTACAGTTTTTATCATTAAGGGGCCTAATCTAGATTCTTATCATTTAGGAAATCTGGGTGGAGAGAAACAAAGCTCATTTTGAAAATAGTAAGGGGAACCTAATTTCAATTATTGTTTCAGTGATTGGGTGCCTAAAGTCCACCAGAGGTTGTTTCAAGTCATCTCACGATAGGGACTTCTCTCTCTCTCTTGACTTGCAATTTATCTCATGGTTGGGATTTCTTTCACTCTCTTGCCTTGCAATCTTTGGGTGTCCCTATGAATATGCCAAAATGGAAAGATGATAGGATAGTTAGACAGTCCAAACCATGGGAGGGTTGGGTTAAATTAAATGTTGATGGTTCCTCAAGAGAATCTAGGCATGGGGTGGTGGGGGAGTCTGTAGAGATTAGAATGGTAGGTTAGTCTTTTCTTTTAGTCACCATTACAAGTCAATGACAAATAATGTGGAGGAAATTCAAGCTCTAGCAGACGATACCTTGAAATGTCAAGAAGCTACATGTATCAACGTTGAGATTGAAAGCAATTTGAATCTGGTTATCAATCTGTTGAAGTCTGATGCTCCTTCCCCTTGGACTCTATGGCACTAGTAGATAACAATTAAAGAGAACATTTGCACTACAAATTAAAGCTATATTATGTGACTCAGGAGTTTGAACAACTACAACTCTACATTCACTAGCAAGGCAAATCTTCCCTGAACTATCAAAGGTTCTATCTTTCTCAATATTATACGGTGAGGTCCTATGAGGGTCAGATAACGTTGATGGCCTTTTAGTTCTATTGCCCCTCTCATGGATGGTGTCCTAGAGATGTAGTTACACAACGTGGGACTCTGTCCAAGTTTGTTACTGCTATAGTTGTTGTACTTGGTTTTCCTGTGTTTGTTTTGTGCATTTTGGAGAGAGGTTGTTTACAGGAGGTTTTTTTTTTTTTTTTTTTTTTTTTAACTTTATTTTTTATTGGTGCATTGGATGTGGTTTATCGCTATGATACTATTATTTTGGTTTTCCTGTTGGGGTGGGCAATGCCCTTTGGTTCTTTCGTAGTTGATTCTTGCTCAGGGATGCAATTTCAAAGCGATGGAATTGCACTATTATTGCATATCGAGAACTGAGATGGTGCTAGTTTATGCCTTACGCTTGCCCAACATAGGAGTGTAAGTGTGTCATGTACAAAGAATTCAGATTCAGATCTTTGGTCACTTACATTGGGGGATCGAGATCAAGTTAACAGTGTAGAGGGCCATTAGCCTGTACTATATGCTCATGAGATTATGAACTAATGGTGCATTAAAGATGATTAATTCTTAAACCTGAGGAGATGTAAGAGCCATAATCTTGTTTGGTTGACTTTAGCTATGTTCACTCCCCAAGTATAAGGTTGTGATGTAGTAATAAACTCGGTGAGACTGAGGTCGAATCCCAAAGGACTGAAACCTGTACGTAATCTGAAACTAAGTAGAACTAGAACTAGACTAAGATGAAATCTAAATCGAAAGAATTTGAGTAATAATGGTGAAATATTAATCTAAAATTTAGAGAATTTAGAGGAGTGAAACTAGGGATTCAGAAGATCTACTTGTAGAGATTAGGGAGATCTTATGCCTGCTTTAAGAACCCAACTAGACTTAGAGTCCCATCTTCATCCAGTTGAAGGATGTAACCATGAAAATCAAACTGAACTTTCTTTTGATCTAGTTTTCAAGAGATGAAAGGTATATGAATTAGAATGGATTTCATCACCAAACCATGCCCAGGAGACAAAGCAAACAACAGAATTAAACCAATTGGCAACCAATCATCGATGTATAAAGGTTAGGAAGGGTACCGTCATCCAACCATGCCCAGGAGACGATGGTGAACAATAGGGCTTCCTGATAACATAATCATGAAAAGGAAAGGAATATGCTCAAAGCTATCGCAGACCTATTGTAATTTCAGTCACAACAGACCATTAAAAACTGAAAACATTCCCTTAATTATACTAATATCAACATCAGTTCAGTCTAAACAAAAGGAACAAGTAAAAAGTCTCCCATCACGCTACAAGCTTCACCTCTTAGCCCTAGCTAAGAGGTCTAGCGACTTATAAACATGATGAGGCTTACTCTCTCAAGAAAAATCATAAAATAAAAGAATTAAATTAAGGAAGAAAGAAGAACTCGTTGAAGAAGCCTTCCACCGTCTCTCTCTCTTCCTCGCGTGCAAGCTTTGCCTACCCACCGAACTGGGATGCTCTTCCTCTCACGATCACTCTCTCTCTATATTTGTAGCTCTGAAGAATAGTGAATAAGTTGGTGGAGAAGTCCGTGCGTAGCTATTACGCATGGTGTAAGAATGTCTCCTTCTTTCTATGAGAATTCGGCCGCGAAAATCTCTCAATTGGCAACCCTTCTGTGAGATATGATCCGTTCAACCAGCTCAGCGTTGGTTGGTTGTACCTTGGGAGGATTTTAGACTGTCTAGATAAAAGCCAGATAAAAGGACCGATCATCTTCCATGATCACCGAACAGATGCAATGTTCGTGCATGCGTAACTGGACTTACGCTGGTGTTTAGTGGGACCCATTATTGATGTCATTGAAGAAATCCACTCCGTCCATGTCGTCCTCCTCGGAAAACCAGATGGAATAGGGTACTCCTGGACGTTCTATGCCACGGCCCACGGAACTTGTGAAGCCACCGTCCTTCTTCCGTTTGGATGATAAAAAATTTATCTCCATGGTTTCTTGAAATTCTCCACCTAGGCTGTAGTGTGAGGGTCCTTGGCTGCTACTTGAGGGTCCCGATCGGACTGAGGATGCATGATGGTGGCCCATAACATTTCTCCACAAGCTCTATCGCGAATCAGAGCTTATGGACCGCTGCTGTGATGATTGGTGGGCCCCAGGACGACGTTGCATGGAAAATCCATGTCATCCATTGTCTTTAGGATGAAAAACCCTCCAGGTAGGCTGAGACCGAGCTGATTTCGGTGTGGCCCACAAGACGTTTTAGTCCACCATCCTCGTGATCTTGAACGTCTATTTTTTGTGATTGGTTACATGGGACCTAAAGGTTAACATGGTTGTGGTCGTACCCACTGCCCAGACACAATGGACGGATCGATTTTTAAGATCCATGATGGTGGGCCCCACTACTATCAAACGGACAGACAACATCCCATGCTGCCCATTTTCTTGAAAATTTTGAAAGTGGCACAGGTCAGCGCCTACTGACCGAGTACGTTTGTTTAGTGTGGCTCAGGAGTGCACCGCACGCTGCACTCCCACCTTATATGTGGGGTCCACTCATGATGCTCGTGAGAAATCCACACCATCCATCATGTTTCCTCTCTAATTGAAGGGGTTAAAACCAAAATCGAAGCGTATCCAAAGATCAGGTGGGCCCCAAATTAAAATTTTATGGGCTGATCTGTCAGTTTAGCCACTTCCAGGGATCCGGGAGTTGAAGTTCGACATGTATGGTTCATTTATGGTCCTCAGGCCATGTATGAAGTTTTGAGATGAACAGATGGTGGGAACACTGTGATCTTGCATTCTGGACATCATTCAGGCTATTTAAGATTCAGTTTCTCGATTTTCTTGAATCTCTAGCATGTAAATCCGTCGATCTTAGTCTCCTGGGGTCCGTCACTTTCCTTGGTGACTTCAGAGTGTTAAATATGTGCTTTTAGCACCCTGTTTCAGTTAAAGCTCATAAATACACCTTACAGCACAAACACAATTAAATAGGCCCGTTAAACAATACCATGTTCGTAAATCCAGGCAATAACTGGGGTCTGATATGCAATATTTGACCCTCAACAAGCTATTCCTACATGGTCCATGTAGGGGTCAATAAAGTGGATGTACCTAGATATTTCATTAGGAGTTATTGATTCTTGCATGGTTCAACGAGGAATCTACTAGTTTTTCCTAGAAACATATTTATGGCTTTAATCTAAATAAATTAGGTACTCATCAACTAATTTTTCCACTAGGCCCAGTAATTTGATTGTTTTAAACAGCTTTTCAAAGGTTTTTTTTTTTTTTTTTTTTTTTTTTTTTTTTTTTTTTTTTTTTTTTTTTTTTTTTTTTTTTACCGTTGAAGTTTTGTTTTAACCTTTAAAAATTGCTTTAGTCGCACTTAATGATAACCTGAGAGTCCAAATTTGATGGTCCACTTCTAATTGGTATGGGATGTAATCATTAGTGGATGGATATGGCAATGAAGGAATTATATCATTAGTATATGTATAAATGAGGTGGATCAATACACTTCCCTAACAGTAAGTTACAAAATTGTGCGTAGGATGGCGGAATACCATACTGGTATTCACCTGAAATCCTACCTTCCTCCTTATTTATTTGATCATATCCTAGAGGAATTGATACGATAATCCCTAGAAAACCTTTTCCCTTGGGCATATGAATCAGAGAAAGGGAAAAAGTGTGTAGATAGAGTAAATGGAGTTTTTCATTCTTCTTCCATATCTTCTCCATATTGTGTCGTCCATCCTTATGGATGGTTGTGAGATTTCTTGGCACCTACTATAGAAAATTTATTGGGCTATCTAAATCACTCTAGCATTGGGGTAGATCAGAGATAAACCTTATAGGTTGGAAGACCATCATAGTCCTAGATCAATATACATCATCGAATTCCAGGTATGATCTAAATTTGTCAAATTCATTGTTTTTGAAAATTACGTATGATCATATTCAAGAGATCTTGAAATTAAGATTAAGATTTCAATTTTAAATTTAAAGAAAGTTATATTCCGCTGCGCAATTTGATGAAATCCCATCAGTAAGGAGGCTCAAAGATGTGATGGCAAGCCTTAGAATCAAAATGTGCTTCTCCATTTTGCAAGAAACACCGATTTGGGCTAAATATATGAAAGCCAACTACTTTAAGAACTATGCTAGAAATCCTATAAAATATGGAATATTAGGGGTCAAAGTTTTCGAGGAACATTGCTTCGATCATTGCTCGTAGTGATCTGGAACTCTAAAAGGATGATGGGAAAAGGACAGGTGAATTTTTGGAGGCCAAAGCAACTGGAAGAAGGAATAAAATTGGGATTGGAACTTCACAACTCTAGAGGGGCATGTTCCTCCTGAGTTGCTGCACCGGATAACCGGATAATGAATAATGGAATATCATTCAATGATCAAATATACGAACTAATCTATATGGCATCTCCCTCGGGCCAGTTCTTTGTAAATACAGTCTAGAATCAAATGAGAAACGAGAGCAACCGAATGACCTTGTCCAAATTATGAGGCCAAAAAGTAGGCAAATGACAGGCTAACCGAATGACCTTGTCCAAATTATGAGGCCAAAAAGTAGGCAAATGACAGGCTTAAGTGGACCACACCATATGAAGTAGCAGTGATATTGACTTCCACCATTGAAACCTTCCTTGGGGTCATGATTGTTAATTCCCATCCAACCTATTCATAAGGTCACATAGACTGGATGAAGGGAAAACACAAATATCAGCTTGATCCAAAACTTCTATGACCTCTAAAAGGTTTTCAACAGTAGGCATGTAATCCCATTTGTGTGGTTGACGAGGATCTTAGAACTTCCTCAATTCGGTCTTATACCCTAAAATGAGATAGGGAAAAATGGATAAACCGTGTGGATAGGGGTGTACACGAGTCGATCTAAGTCGAACTGGGCTCAACCAGGCCTGGCCCGGTCACCAGCCACACCTAGCCCGAACCCGGCCCGGCCCGGTCACCGGGCCAACATGTCCAGCCCGAACCTAGCCCAGTCAGCAATCGGGTGAGTTTGGGCCGAGTTCGGGCCAGTTTCGAACCTTACAGCAAGTTATGGGAAGGGCTTTGGCAGGTAATCCGCGTCCCATTACAAAGCCCTCGATCAACTATAGACTCCACAAAAAATCTAACTAGTCATGGCATTATAATTCCTTTTTGTATTTGGATGAATCTACACCGTTCAAGTTATACGTTTGTAAGGTGGATGAGTCACTGTCACTTCAAAGATGGGCGGTGAACTATCCCAGAAGGGTAAAGGGGAAAGGGACGGGTGGAGTTTTGAAATATAATATATATATATATATACCACTTGACCGAGTCGAGCCGGGTCGAGTCGGGTTTTGGGCCGGGTCGTGCCGAACTGGGACATATCCGAACTCGGCCCGAACTCAGTTTCGGGCTGAAGAAAATGGCCCGTCCCGACCTGAACTCAGTTCCGTTTCGGGCCGAGTCGAGCAAGCTAATTGGGCTAGCCCGGTTCGTGTACAGCCCTACATGTGGATAAAAGAGATATGTCACAATGACCCCTCAAAGCCCCTATGCGTTCGTATCTAGGCGGGGCCCTTTGTTTGTTTCCCGGCCCAAAGTTTGTTATATATATATATATATATATATATATATATATATATATATATATATATATATATATATATATATATAGTGACCCAACAAGAAAAAAGTTGTCCATACAAAGGAAATGATTGAAGAGATACACTCTTGATTATTTTTGAGGCCCACCTTAACAATTATATGAAATCCACTCCAACCATTACATGAAACACTAAAATGTATGACCATTGCCCAAAAATCAACCCTACCCATCAATCTGGTGGGCCAAATGAAGGGAAACAGTTTGGAGAGTGGGCGTCCCCTTTCACACTATTTTCACTCATGCGCCGACTTGAATCACAAATAGGGCTGATTTTTTTACCCTAGGCCTAAGTTAAATAAGCACATCTGATGTACACAATATAGTTCATGCACACATCACAGTGGGGTCCACATGCACTGGTCAATGTAATAGAACACAAATAAGCTATTTATGGTCTGGTTCGCAAAAGACCAGTGGGATATACACCACTATGATTTGTGTCAGACATCCACACCATCAATCAAATGTACCCTTTTATAGTGGGCCATGGTCCTAAAATAAGGCTAATTCATGTGGCCCCCATCACAAACAACAATTAAGAGGTGATACCCACCCACTAAAACCTTCCTAATTGTTTATGGGGCCACTCAAATGTGGTTGAGACATCTAGCCCATTCATTGTGTATGTCCCACTTGCACGAGGGGTCACAAGTGGTATGCTATGATAGCATACCACTTGTAATTTTGTTTATTTTTAAAGAAAAAATTGTGCAAACATTCGAGAAAGCAGATTCACAAAAACAGGCCTCAATAATACTAAGCTATGCAATGATGAGAATAGAAGGAAACCAAAACTGAGGGCAATGCTAAGCTATACAATGATGAGAATAGAAAGAAGGAAAGAAAAACTGAGCCACAATGATTACCAAATGCAAATTAAACCACACATATCCACATCGCCTGATTTTTTGGGCATCCATATCTCAATTGCTTCCCTTGGTGTAGCCCACAGTCTGATTTTTTTTTTTTTTTTGGCCCAGGGTCTGAAGTGATGATGCCTGTAATTGTTGGTGTGGAATTCACATACACATAACGGTGGGGTCTATCAAAATCAAGCTCCTCTCCTAACTGTTTCCTTTATTATAACCCACCTGAATCATGGACCAGATTGATTTTTGAGTTCTGGGCCATGGGCTGATGCATCTTAATGTGGAAGTGCACTTTACATTCAGATCAAGGTGAGGCCCACAAAACCCAATCCCTATTTGCTGGCACGGAGCAGTATCCCACTGCACAGCTCGCAGGAGACCGGGACACTATATCATGTACATGGGTGCAATTAATATAAGTTATACAAACTGCGTACTTTATCAACAAAAATTTAGACATGGCCTAATTTATTGTTGAGGTCAATGGGTTTATTTCTCTCCTTTCTGATTTTATATTTTACTAGCAATCTTGACCCAGTGGTAGTCTCACAAGAGTTTCAACACCAGTCAAGGGTTCGAGCATCCATAAGTGGTGAAATCCCACTACGGTGTGAGTGTGTGGAAAAAAAATGACTGAGTCACTTGGTTCAAGTTCAGTGAGTCACAAAGATACATTGAGTCACCACAGTGATGATCCTCACTGAGTTAGAATCGAGTCAAACCAGGGATCGACTTTCTCAGTTACTCTGCCCGAAATCTAATTAAGTTGAGTTGTCAAGACAGTTTTGAGTCGAGTCAGCAAGCTTTATAACTAGGGGCTGAGCATGGACTCGGATCCTTGGCTTATGTGTGGAGCCTGGACAGTGCTTTATACTAGCTCAGCCGAATAGATGATTGTATTGGAAAACAGTAAAAGGCTGCCACATACCATTTCATATGAGAGGACATTCAGCCTCTGAGGTCTATTTAGTATCAACGTCCTCACGTGGGAATTCGATTGTACCAAAATCTGATAAATCACAGCCAAACATTAGGAAATATGTTCAAGCTGCACTTAATAATAGTTAGGAAGGACACACAAAATTTTAAAAAAAAAAAATTTAAAAATTAAAAAAAAAAAAGAAAAGAAAAAGTTGCTAGAATATGCATTGCTACATCCGTACTTTACCTCTAGATTTAGGCCATCTTTCAATAATCCAAACCGTTTATATGGTGGCCTCAACTTGGATACTTGGATAAATGATATACAGGAAATCTAAGAGTTTTGTCAGTGTGGCCCATAACATCAACGGTTTGGGTCATTGATCAAGAACCCGGTACAATGGCTAAAGTCGCGTAGATCTCGTAGAAAGCTTACTTCAAGAAAAGAAGAAGAAAGAGCTTGGGTTGTGTGTTCCAAATCTGCACCGGAATACATGCATGCACGGGAGAGGGTTGAGTGAAACTACTCGTTAACTCACTCGCAACCCAACGTGAACTGTCACCGATTTTTAATCCAATTATTTTAAATGTCTAGATTATAATGAGCCAACGTTTAAAAATATTTTTGCAATGTTCTGACTTTTGATAGCCTCGGGTGTAATAGTCCATTCACTCTATCAATATCAACCGAACTCTCCAAGCTCAAAGCATTGAAAATTGAATAAAATGATCTACTCTATAAGAACAAAATTCTCTCTTTTATTAAGTTAATTGCATGACAAAATTGAGCTCTCGAACTCATTAAGGGATCATTGAGTAAGAAAACTCACTAATTATGCCAAAGATAGTGACTCCATTCGTGATTGCTGCACGCAGGTCCAAACAAGGCTTGCTGATGCTGAAAGCAATTGCTCAGCAAACCCCAGCAATCTCTATTCATTGAAGGGGGCGGAATCACGCTATAAAAAAAAGCTTGTCTGATACATGTTTCAGCCAGGTTCTAATCAAATTGTTTCTAGTTTATTTTTGGATTTTACAATCTTAATTTTTGAAAAATTTTCCCCAAATATGCATTGCCCGCTATTGCCTTCCCTTGGACTGTTTCGGCCGATATACATGCATCATTCATGGGGATATTGGAGAGCACTGGGTGACAAGTACCATTTAGGAAAATGCTTTAAACCTTGCTACGAGGATCCCAACAAATCCGAAAAAACCATACCTGGTCACGCTCCTTGTGTAACAAGTTGGAGAAGGCCATTTGAATTATCTTCTTTTCTTCTAATCAATCAAAATATTTCTGAAATGATGCCTACCAGTGGAATGAACGCAAACGGCTGGCACAAGTCTCCCATTTATAGAGTGCACAGGCGGATTGGGATAGCGTAGTAAACTCAGTTGGGCCGCCGTAAATGTATTTGGTTTATCCAATCCGTCCATCCATTTTATCAGATAATATCAGTTTATCCAATCGGTCCATCCATTTTATCAGATAATTTTAGGCGTTGAGCCAAATATCGAAGCATATAAAAAGATCAAGTGGACTATACCATAGGAGACAATGGGAATAATGATTTCGACCGCTGAAACCTTTCTAGTGCCTAAAGGATCTTTACTCATCATCCAACATGTTCATAAGATTAAAAAGACCCTCATGAAAGGAAAACAAAAATATTAGCTTGATCCAAAACTTTTGTGGCCCAAAAAAATTTCAACTGTAGACACTCAATCCACACTATTTCCTGCAGTGTTGTCCATTTGATCTTTGAATATACTTCAATTTTATGATCAGGACCTAAATTAACTGTTAAAATGGATGGACAGGGTGGATAAAATACATAAATCACACATTGGATCCCTCTGCGTTTACTCAGTACGATATCCGACTTCCTGCACAGGCACGTCCGTAGATGACTTGGATCGCATATTTTAGAAGATATTACGGACGTCGGCATTGTGTTGACGTGGAAAAGCACTGTGGGCCACACCATACTATGATGTATGTCTAATATCCGGTGTGCATCCATTTTTCCAGATCATTTAAGGATATGATCCCTAAAATGAGGCAGATCCAAAGCTCACGTGGAACACACCACATGAAAGAAACCGTGGGGATCGAATGCATACCATTAAAAACTTCTTTGAGGCTATAGAAGTTTTGGATCAAGATGATATTTGTGTTTTACCTTCATCAGGTATGTCTGACATTATGAACAGGTCGGATGGCAAATAAACTTCACGGTAGACCTTAGGAAGGTTTCAAAGGTGAGAATTATTTTTCATGCTTTCTGTGGGGTGGTCCACTTAAGCTTTGGATCCCATAAAGTTTTGGGCTGACCCAATAAAATTATTTGAAAAAAAAAATGGACGGACAGTGTGGATATAACACATCGTATGGTAAGGCCCACAGATCCATGCAAGTAAACACAGCCGACATCCACATCCACGTAGTTTTGTAGACAATGCAATCCGAGTCCGTAGAATAGGGGTAGGTCGAGTCCGTATAATAGGGGTAGCTGCTGCCCGAGTAACACGTGAGTGTATATTGTATACAGAGTGTCCATCAGTTTTTCCAGCTCATTTCAAGGAGTCGTAAAAAACAAAGCAATTTGACGCATGGATGACGTGATGAGGTCGATCACCGTCTTCCTCGTGGAAAACTATTCTGAATTCATTAAGTTTATTTGTACTCACAGAAACTTCTCAAATTCACAAGGAAGAAGAAAAGAAAATAGAAAATAAATTTTATGAACTTCATAATTTGAATGATCAATTGGAATAACTAGTTCACAACCCTTTAAATAGAATTCTAAGCTGTGAGAGAAGTTTCGGAATCAAATTACAACTAAAACTCCTATAAATCGCGACTTACTATTTATAAATGGTCGTGATGTCTACTAGTGAGCATGGTTTTTGGCCAAAAATAGCAAGTGTCCTATATGGCCGAATCACGACGTTCTCCTAATTATTCTAAGCACTTTTCATGTTGGGCACAACTCCTAAAACCCAACGTATGAAGAGTTATTCTCAAATTAAAACTTACTATAAATAGTAAAAATGAAAATAAAACATGAATTCAACCATCGATCTGATGGTATTTCATAAATTTGGCATGTGTAACCCGGCATAGCAGGGTTGGGTGGCTAAAGTAGCTCGCCCTACCCCAAAATCATATATGGTACGTTGAATAGCTCATTTTGGATTGTGAGATATGCCTGATTTAAGGTCCTAATGGTCCGGATCACTTCTGCTTGCGATCGAGCAATTTTTATTCATCTTGGTCATGAAATTGTCCGTGACCTACTCTACTTCAATCCCCTCCACTTCAAAAGAACTTGTCCTCAAGTTCTCGTCCTGCTTTGGTTCATGATACTCGGTCAGGTCCGCAACGTTGAAAGTCCGTAAGATGTCATGTCATATGGAAGATCAACAACGTAAGTATTGTCATTGATCTTTCGAATGATTGGTACCAATCCAATATTTTTATTTTTCAATTTATTGTACGTCCCGGTCGGAAATCTCTCCTTGCGTATATGGACCATAACGTGGTCACCCACCTTGAACACTTTTTGTCGCCGATACTTGTCTGCTTGTTCTTTGTACTTTTCGTTCGAAGCATGTATCTTGGTTGCACTTCCATATGAATGTCCATGATCCTATTTGTTATATGTTCTACTGCAATGCTCATGCCTAGGAGCTTGAGAAGAGGGACCAAATGAAGTACGTGATGAGGCACTCGACTATAAATAATGTGGAACGGGGACTTCCCTATCCAGTGGTTCACCATGTTGTTGAATGCAAAATCTGCTTGAGACAAGGCCAAATCCTGTTGCTTCGGTTTTTCACTTGAAATACATCGAAGGAGGTTTCCTAACATGCGATTCACAACTTCAGTCTGCCCATTAATATGTGGGTGATAGGTGCTATTGAACTGAAGTTATGTATCGAATCGAGTCCATAAATTCCACCAAAAGTGGCTAATGAACTTTGTGTCACGATTATAAGTAATGGTCTTAGGAACCCCATGTAGCCGCATGACCTCTCTGAAAGAATAGATTCGCCACATGTGTTGCATCGAGGGTCTTCTTGCATGGGATAAAATGTGCCATCTTGGAGAAGCAATCTACCACCACGAACACTAAATCTATGTCGTATTGTGTTCGTGGGAGACCAAGTACGAAGTCCATAGATAAATCCTCCGGCACAGGTAATGGGGTGTAAATGTCCGTATTTTAAGTTGAGTGTGACGATTCATATGATGTATAAAGGACACTCTTGTTTGTCAAGTTTCAATGAGTCAAAACAACTTATGGGAAAGTTCACCTTCAAGTGAATCAAGATGGAAAGTTCACCTTCAAGTGAAAGTCATGAAGTTAGAAAGTTCAAGCTAAAATAAATTCAAGTTCTACTACACTTTTCATAAAAGATCAAGCTTCACCTTCGACTACACTTCAAGTATAAGATTAACTATACTTTATTGAAGATTCAAAAAGAAGATTCAAGCTTTACATTTCAATGTCCAGTCTTCTCAGGTATAATAGACCCTAGAAAGACCTTAGACTTAGGTGTTTTTAAGAGTCAAACTTATATAAGTTTTTATACTTTAGTTAGGCTTAAGTTCGACTAGTTTAGACCTTGGTTCGACTAGTCTAAGCTGTGGCTCGACCAGTCTAAGATAATCTTCGACCAGTCTAAGTTTGAAATCCAAAAAAAGGATATTTCTGGTGGTTTCTCAACCAGTCGAGCAGACTACTCGACCAGTCGAAGAGGGATCTTCGACCGGTAGAGGGTTGCTCGACTTGAAGTCCAGCGGCCATATTTTGGCTCCCTTGACCAGTTAAAGCCCATGCTCGACCAGTTAAGCAAGCCTCACTACCAGTCGAGCAGGGACTTCGACCAGTCGAAGAATAGTTTTATTCAATCGCGCCTAAAATTTGAAATTTTGTTAGATCTTATACGAGTCATAGGAGACCTTAGATGAGTTGAAGCAATAGCATTTCTAACTATAAATAGAGGCCTTCTCTCATTCTGAAATGATTTATTTAAGCCAAGAAAAGCCTTCACTAAGAGAGAGAGAGAGAGAGAGAGAGAGAGAGAGAGAGAGAGAGAGAGAGAGAGAGAGAGAGAGAGAGAGAGAAGTCCCCACTATCTTTTGTTTTAATTCATTGATCTCTTTTCATGAATCTTATTCTTTAAAGAGAGTAATTGCTTTTCTTTGAGATATTGAGGAATTCAAACAAGTAGCCTTTGCTTTGAATTAATTTAAAATCAATTTATAACCTATAACCCTTGTTTGTGTTACTAGACATTAAACATTGTTAAGGCACAAAATAAAGAGAAAAGGGAGTAGAAAATTCGTTGTGTGTAAACAGTTGTGCGCGAACAGTTGTGCACAAATTGTTGTGCGGAATTACGTATTGTGCGCAAGAATGCTGTGTGGAAAGAGACCTTGAAATAGAAAAGATTCCGCATAAAGTATTCTGCACAAAGGATTCCGCACAAAAGAATTCCGTGCAAATTCATCCGCACAAAAGAGGAGCGCACAAAGGATTCTGCACAAAGGCGTCAGCACCAAAGTCGTCCGCACAAATGACTACGTGGCATGTTCGCATGTGTGAAAAGGCAATAAATACCCCAACCCATTAGTAAGGGGTCAGAGACAACCAACTAAGAAGCGGAAGGAGAATCCGAGGAGAGAGAGAGAGGTAGCGCCCCGTCGTCATTGTGCGGGATATGTGTTATGCGGCGCACAACACCATTAGCGCATAACAACATTGGCGCAGAATACCATTGGCTCACAAACACCATCAACGCTCAAAGGGCGTCAACGTGCAAAGGTCATTGGCGCACAAACCCCGTCAGCGTGCAAAGGGCATTAGCACACAATAGGTTGTAGCGCGTAATAAGCCCTAGTGCACAATGGGCTTGGGCGCACAATGGGGTTGGCGTACAATGAATTCCCCTAACACATGAAGATTCTGGTGTACAACAAACTTGGGCAACAATCTGTAATATATGATGCTTCCAGCAATTATTGCCTTAACTTATATTACTCTTATTTTTTATTATTATCATAAGTCTGTTTTGGAATCAAAGGAGAAAGGAATGTAAAAGAACTTGGAATAAAATAAATAATGTGATTGTCTTCTAGGTTTTCTTTTGTTAATTATCAAGTGAATGAAAATTTTCCAAACAAAATGCATTTGTTTCTTTTTCGAAACAAAATGGCGACTCTGCTGGGAATTTTATTTATCACTTGAATATTAACTTAAGAATTGCAAAGGAGATAATTGCGATTGTTTGGCGTCTTCAAGGCGCCAAAATGGTGACTCTCAAAGGGAACATCCTACCTTTCATCTCCAAAATAGAATACAACTTGATATAAGTATTAATCTCGTGTTTTTATTTATTTATTTATGAATGTGAACAACAGGAGAGAAGGAATATTGCAACCAATCAATCAATGAAAATCATGCAAGGAAACAGTGTTTTCTACTTCACCACGACAGGGTTTGTCGTGGAATATGCTGATAAACAAACTGGATATCGCAAAGATAAAGCGGTAACTAGCAAGCAAACAGAATCACGAGTAGCTGTTGCAGTTGTAACTGCTTCACCGGTAGTACAAGAAGAAAGAGATGAATGGACTGTCATCACTAACAGGAGGACAAGGACTTAAAATGTAATTGCAGCGAGAACAAATTCACCACTGACAAGTGTTAGGGGACCGGTAACGCGTAATGTCGCCAGGAAGAATCCTGAACTCGCCCCTCCTGCGATATATCCCAGACGAACAGATCCACAGTAAACGTTGCGCGACTTCCTAGCTCTAATAGCCCCAAGAGTCAGATGAACGAAAGAACAGAAAGGCAAAGCCCTATTAGCAAGTTCACCAATGTCTGTATCGCCCCAATCAATCGACGGTAGTGAAAGTGCTAAAAGATCAAATGAAACTCCATCCTCCCCTCTCCTCATAAGTCCTATTACATCGACGTATTCCCGCCCCACTCTAACTATGGCTTCATCGAAGAGTAGAGAAGCCGCGGTACATATGACCGGAACAAACCAAGGAAGTATACCGGTTGTGGTGGATCGTATGAATGATATGGAAGAAGCACAAAGAGTACTAATAGAAGAGTGCAGAAGCCTTAGAGAAGCCTTAGCGACTCTCGCACACAATGTAGCTCAGATAGCGGCTCCCCCGATGATGGGCACAATGAATGGACAAGAAAATCAACCCGAAGGCTTTCCACCACAGAGGGCAGGGTCACGGGGGTCTTCCCCTGCAGCGAGAACCATGATACAAGACGAGATGAGACAAGTCGTCGAAGAAGCTGTCAGGGTAGAGAAAGAGAACGAAAATACTGGCC
This sequence comes from Magnolia officinalis, assembly GCA_021015155.1. Lineage (NCBI taxonomy): Eukaryota > Viridiplantae > Streptophyta > Magnoliopsida > Magnoliales > Magnoliaceae > Magnolia > Magnolia officinalis. The sequence continues at coordinate 3,787,299 of JAJHSJ010000016.1, read as the reverse complement.
GTTCAAGATACCGAACACCGTATCCAAGAGAGGTGGAAGACATCCTGTTCCCAGCCAACTTCAAACACCCAGATTTTCAGAAGTTTAACAGGGAAGGATCGCCAGAGGAACATTTAATGCACTTCATTACTAGTATGGGGAATTTTTCTACAATACCGCAGTATTGCTTGCGATTGTTCGGATCTTCCCTGACAAACAAAGCGTTCTGATGGTATTCTAGCCTAACTCCGGGATCGATACGTACTGGGGAGCAAATGCAGGATGCGTTTATGTCAAACTTCTTTTCCTCAGAACGTGATGTTAGTATTAAAGAATTGGCTTCTGTGTGGCAAAGGGACGGAGAACCAGTTGAAAAATTTATAAATAGATGGAAGACATTGGGAGCCTCGTGTAGGCAACTGCCAGAGGAAAAGGAACAAGTCAAGATGTGTTTGAAATCTATGGAAACGGGAATCGCATTAGGACTCACCAGCGCCGACATCGGAACTTTCTGTGACCTAGCCACTAAGGCTCATGCTTTAGAATTAATGACTCGGAAGATGTCAGCGTTTCGCTGTGAGACAGCTAGGAGGGTACCTAGCAGGATGACCGTAAATACCGTTGATTGTGAAAAGAGAAGCAAAGATACAAGAGACTCCAGAGATAAGAGGCTGGAACGGAAAGAAGAATCAAATCAGCCAAGAAACAAATACAGTGGAAAAAGGACCAAGATGCTCAATTCTCACGAGGGGTTCACATTCGATAGGGAAGATGTTGTTCCTATGATGAACCAACTGGTAAGGGGTACAATGGCGATGGTAAATGTGCTCATGATCTGGGAAAAGGCTTGAGAAGTTAAAGAGAAAGAGGACCATAAGACTACAAAGAAAGTAACGGTGATTACGTTATGGTCGGGGAAGAAGATAACAAGCCCTATGAAGCCGAAAGCGGGAATTACAAGAAAAGAGGTCATTAAAAGGCAGAGCACTGATGATGAGAAAGAAAAGAAGAGTGAGATGACGAAAGTGACTTATGATGTAGTAAGTCATTTGAAGGGCATACTGGCTTGATTAAACGTCTATGATGCACTTAAGTTGTCAGAGGAATTTCGGCAAAGCTTAGTCCAAGCATTGTCCAATCATGACGTCAGAGAAACCTTACTGGCAGAGATGGAACGTGAAGAGTACGATGAACAAGAAAACTACCTACCAGTTGTTTCCTTCTCTAATGATGATTTGATCTGCGATGCAGAGCATAACAGGTCGTTAATGATAGAAGGCCATATCTGTGGGAAGAAGGTTAAGCGGATTATGATAGATAATGGGTCTGCGGTGAACCTCTTACCACTCGATGTTAAGTAAACTAGGTTATCGTCGTTCTGATCTACGCCCTAGTAGGATGATGATACAGGGCTTTAATCAACATGAACAACATGCACTTGGTAAAATTATAGTGACGCTGGAGATTAGAGAGCTGACTACTGATGTTGTATGCCATGTTATAAACGCAATGACAACATACAATCTTCTCCTAGGAAGACCATGGATACATCAGTACAGCATAGTACCCTCTACTTTGCATCAATGCTTCAAATACTATAAAGGTGGGGTACAGTATAAAGTAATGGCTGATGCGAAGCCATATACAGGGGTCGAATCCTTCTTTGCAAACGCCAGTTATTATAAAGGGTTCGCTAAAGAAGAAAGAAAGAATAATGAAAGCGAAGTCCTAAAGGACATTCAAGTAAAAGTAATGAAAGAAGAAACAGAAAAGGCAGAATCATCTAGGACTGCAGAAGCGAAGAAGAAATTCTATTTTATGTCGAAACATCTGAGATAATCGGGGAAACCGCCACTAACCCTGTTATCACCTAAGTAAGGAGACGTGTACCTTGGGAGGGAGAAGGAATTGGTTGTGCCAAAACCTCAGGAGACAATGACTTAGCACGAGAACGGGTCATGGGATATGTAGCAATGACAATTCGACGTGTAGTCAGGGAAGTTGTGACTGTAGTACGATTGGCTACGTTTTCTGTAAGATCCACGATAGGGATGACTGTGGTAGTTACATGTTCGACAGGTTGAGAAATTGCAGAAGAAACAGGTTCTATAAACAGAGGAAGAACAGGAGTAGGATTCGCAGGTTGATTTTCTCCTACGGGAGTAGGGGAAGGCAGAATACCTCCTGCAATTTCAAATTCGTTGTCGGGAGTGGTCGATCCTTCTCTCCGATTTATTAGATCCAGAGGAGAACCAAAGGAAATCAAACCTTCCAAAGTGTTTGGGGGCTTTATCTCTCTGATGGGCTCTTCCACAGAAATGTTTCGAAGAAGTTGCCCGAAACGGCGGCCTGATCCTTCTCGTAAAAATATTCAATCACTTGTTCCGGTCTATAATTCCTCAAACGAGGAGGAGGGACCTAGATAAGGCGATCCACTGAAAAACAATTTCGCACTAAATAGTAATGATGACTCCACCATCGCATCTAGGTATATGAAGCTGTTACTCTATGATTGTACCCTGGGAGGACAAACCGAGAACTGAAATTTTTGGTTAGGAGTTGCTTCCATATCAGAGCCCAATTATAAGGACCAACTCAATAACTCCTCATTAGTCGAGTGACCTCTTCACTTGCTTAAGGCATGACTTTATCATATCCAAACTGTCTAACGAATCAACTTGGATAATATGGTTCTCGCTAGAATTCTAGTCCTTCTCGTAATGGAAGACTGCAAGAATGAATACAGACGAAGAAAGCCCTCTCGATAGGTTCCAAGTCTTAGTTATCCTCCACATCTCTATCTTCAGCTTGATAATCTAAGTAAAAAGGAAAGAAGTCGATGGATTCCATGCTATCAATTTTATCCACTATCCATTCATATCCCTTCCTTATCATTTTTCGCTTCAAAAAAATGTCATAAGGGCAGATGATCAGGATGGACATAAGCCTTCTCCGGATCATTGTATGTCCAGGAAAAATAAATACCGAGCCATCCGGAGAAGTAATGCCATGGAATGAAAGTGGATGAAACTCCTAGTACCGGGCTTGAGCAGTGCACCGCGGCATGACCAAAAGCTCTGTATAATGAACATAAGACAGGAGGAGATAGGGAATATCTTTTTCTGCCTTCTGCCATCGCACCCACTGCCACAAATAAAGTCGGCCGAATAGAGTCCGAACTTTTAGAACTAGGAAGCACAACTAAGCTCAACCAGTAAGCCAAGAAAGCGGCTAATTCAGTCTCGGCGTAAAATCGGCTGGGCCCATTACTTTTTTACGATTAGCTTCTAGTTCAGCACAATGACTACCAGGAAACCTTAAAACAAAAAAAAAGGAAGAAGAAGGGTAAGGTTAGTGAGCAATTCATATTTATAGGAAAGCATTGTTTGAAAGAGAAGGAAAGTGTTAAAATACTTACACTAAGTATCGGGAAAAGTGGGCTAGCCATTGAAGGGGAGAAATCCTATGAACATAAGCAAAATAAGAAGTTTCCTAAAAGAGCTCGATGGTTGTTGCTGTAATTTTGGGCACTCTATTGGGTGCGATATAGGCAAATTCTTGGTTTAAAGGAACATATCTATCAAGAAAGGATCCAGAGATAAGCAGACCGACCATCCTATATAAATCCCACAAGGTGATACTCACTTCCCCTACTGGAAGATGGAAAGAATTCGTAGTAGAAGACCGATCATCGTGTCTTTTAGAAAGAATTCTGAAGTGGCTTCTATGGCATGATAAATCCTTGCCGCAATAAGGACGTCTTTATGTTTATGTAAAATTGCTTTGGTCCAAGCACTATAATATGGACAAACAGTCTAAAGACCTCGTGTTCTGAATTCATCCTTACCTTACAAAGAGTCGCGATGACGAAAACGTTGTTGAATTGTCTCGAAAAAATAAGTATAATATAAGGAATGAGGGTTGTGACACGGTGTGAGAAAACGCATGTATCTCACTTGCCCCGTCTTTTGGGTTAAGCCTTTATCTATGACATAGCCCTCGAGGATTTGCGGCTCTTTGATCACCCAATTGGACACATACAAGAGCCTATTCTGTGTCATGTATTCCGTCGGTTCGCTCTAAAGAATGGAGCGATGACGTTGAAGTTGCAGGGGTAAGGCAATGGTCTCATCTTTATATGGGTTGCGAAATTTAATCGCTTCAGTACTTAACTTGACTGAATCCCAATCATTCTGAAAGCGTCTTTGATTATGTTCTCGAATCTTTTCCCGGAAAGCTTTATCTTGGCTCTGTTCTCTTGTTCGTTTTGAAACAGTTGGGGAAGGTGATGCTTCTGCAGCAGAAGGACGAGTGTCATCTGTGCGAAAGTTGGCTGTACATTTCAACCAATTATCGCAGTCAGACTCTTGTCCTGAAAGGGGAGGTCCCTCTATCTCCTTCATTAATATGGCCATGCGGATATGCTCGGATAGGCGTTGAATGCAATCGGCAAAATTAATGATGATAAGAGCTGGTTCTTTGAAAAAGGAATTATAATTCTCGCCGGAACGGAGCCTTTTCTGATTATGAGTCTTGGCAGATTGTGGATCAGATGGGCCAACAACACTTGGAGAAGCAAGAGGCCTTTTTGAGGTTGCCATTGGAGACCTATACAGGAGTTGATAAAATTAAAGTCAAAAGAAAAGGTTTATTAAAAATAGAGAAGTATGAAAGATTGCTAAGGAGGGAGGGCAGATGAATTTGAAGTATAAAAATCTTCAAGTCCGAATTATGCTGTTGCGTGCAAAGTGTTGTGCGGAATCTGTTGCGCGCAAAGTATTGTGTGAAAATTGATTGCGCACAAAAATGCTGAAAACAAGGGTATTGTGCGCTACCTGTAGTGTGCGGAATTTTGACTAAGTACAAAATGGTGTTGTGCGCTTAGACGCGTTGTGCGGGACAAGATATTGTGCACAAAAGCTTTTGTGCGGAATGGTCGTTGTGCGGCGCACAATGAGGTTAGCATACAAGGTATGGTCTGACAAAGAAACAGTATGAAGTAACAAAGCAAGTGGCCGAAATGAAGATAAGTCCTGTATTTATAGGCAGTTTTGGGCCATTGTGCGGAAATCTGTTGCGCGCAAAGTGTTGTACGGAAATCCGTTGCGCGCAAAGTATTGTGCAGAATTTGTTGTGCGCATATCAGTATACGCACAACAGAGAAAATAGTTGTGCACACAATAAAGGAGGGCATAAATGATATTTGGAAAGAATTATTATTGATCTTACATGTTTATTTTCTAGGTGTCAAAAATAAAAATGCAGGATCAAGGGGGCATCTGTTGAGGCATAAAATAAAGAGAAAAGGGAGTAGAAAAGTCATTGTGCGCAAACTGTTATGTGCGAACAGTTGTGCGTAAATCGCTGTGCGGAATTAAGTATAGTGCGTAAAAATGCTGTGTGGAAAAAGACCTTGAAATACAAAGAATTCTGCACAAAGGATTCCACACAAAGGATTCCGCACAAAGTCGTTTGCACAAAAGAGGAGCACACAAAGGAGGAGCGCACAAAGGAGGAGTGCACAAAGGATTCCGCACAAATGACTACATGGCATGTTCGCACGTGTGAAAAGGCTATAAATACCCCGACCCATCAGAAGGGGCCAGAGACAACCAACCAAGAAGCAGAAGGAAAAATCCAAGGAGAGAGAGAGAGAGAGGTAGCGCCCCATCATCATTGTGTGGGATAGGTGTTGTGCGGCGTACAACACCATTGGTGTACAATACCAATGGCGCACAAACACCATCAACACGCAAAGGGCATCAGCACTCAAAGGGCATTGGTGCACAATACCATTGGCGCACAAACACCTTCAGCGCCTAAAGGGCGTCAGCGCGCAAAGGGCATTGGCGCACAATAGGTCTCAGCGCACAATAAGCCCAAGCGCACAATGGGCTTGGGTGCATAATGAGTCTGCGCGCACAATGGGGCTAGCGCACAATGAATTCCCCTAACACATGAGGATTTTGGTGTATAGCAAACTTGGGCAACAATCTGCAATATATGATGCTTCCAGCAATTATTGCCTTAGCTTATATTACTCTTATTTTTTATTATTATCATAAGTCTATTTTGGAATCAAAGGAGAAAGGGTTGTAAAAGAACTTGGAATAAAATAAATAATGTGATTGTCTTCTGGGTTTTCTTTTGTTAATTATCAAGTGAATGAAAATTTTTCAAACAAAATGCATTTGTTTCTTGATCAAAACAAACATTCTACTTCAAGCTAAGCAGTTTTACAGGCTACATCAAAAACGTCTTTAAAGAGAGGATAAGTACAATGTTATTATTTGTATTTTGGTTTCTTTGAGATAGCTATAAAATCTCATGTGTTAGTTTTGACTGCGATAGCCAGAAAATCTCAGTGTGGGTTTTTTATTCATGATAGCCTTTCTAAAATCACAACTGTATATGGTTTTAAGGTGAACCTGTGAAAACCTTGTTTTTAGTAAATGCCAATATCACGTGGGTTGTGATTGTTAGGAGTGGAGTAGGTGTGCTGTTTAAGAACAGTTGGTGTACACACCGAACTATTATAACTCCTGGTGGTGTGGTGAATGTTTAATTTTTGTATATGTAGTGAATGGTTGTAACTTTATTTCTGCACTAGTGAATGATTGTAATAGATAAGTTTATTATCTCTTACTTGGTTTGAAGTCTTGATCCTTAGAAACGTTTGTAAAATCAGGTTGTCCTACCTAAAACTTTGTTTTCGGTGTAAGGTTATCCTACGAACTAAGTTTGAATTAATTTTTCAATACCAGTGTTATTGAGATTTGTGATTTATTCTGATTTATTTAGATCTTGGTAAGTTTTTATTTGGCATAGTCCTATTCACGCCCCCTCTAGGACTGTTAAGCTCGCCTTTTTCAAGTGGTATCAGAACTAAGTTGTTCATATTTTTGGATTAAGTTCCTTGAGTTTAAAGATCTAGAGCTTTCATTATGTCAAATTTGGATAGCTTGTATATTACCAGGCTACCACCTTTTGATGGCTCCAACTATGCATACTGGAAAGCCAGAATGAAGATTTTTCTACAATCCTTAGATGAAAGCGTGTGGCAAGACACTGTAACCAAATGAAAACCACTTATGTCTGAAGTTCTAGGCAGTGATGGAACTAAATCTATGAAAGAAACTGCATTCTATTTATGGACTACACCTCAGAAAAGTGAAAGAAGTGTAAATGCTAAGGCCTTAAATGCCATAACTTGTGCTTTATCACTTGATGAATTCAAAAGAATCATTTCATGTGATAGATCTAAACAAGCCTAGGATATTCTTGAAATGACATATGAAGAAACTACTATAGTCAAGAAATCTAAAGTTTAAATCCTCACTACAAAAATTGAGAAAATTCGTATGAAAGAAAATGAAACTTTTATAGACTTCTATACGAAATTAAACGATATAGTAAATTCCATGTGGGGTTTAGGAGATGGAATCCCGGAAAGTAAGGTCTATGCTAAAATACTGCGATCTCTTCCTAAGAGATTCAATTCCAAAGTAACTGTCATTCAGGAATTAAGAGACACTGATCAAATGAAGGTTGGGGAGTTAGTTGGTTCTCTCCAAACGTATGAGTTAAATTTTAAAGCTCCTAAAGGTAAGTCCATTGCTCTTAAATCATTTAAATCTATTTCAAAAGATAACTGTGTTAATTCTGATGTTAAAGATACAGAAGATGATATGTCTTTACTTATTAAGAAATTTTAAAGAATTTTCAAAAACAAGAAAAGATCTGATTTTTAAAAACCATCTGACAAAAGAAAAGGAAAATTTAAATCTTGGAAATATGTAAATGACAGTAAATGTTTCAACTGCCATGAATACGGGCATTTAGCGAATAAATGTCCTAAAAGGGATAGATTTTTTTTTTAAAAGAAAAAAGAAAAAAAAAAAGGGTATGATAGCTACTTGGGATGAATCATCTGGCTCTGAAAGTTCTTCTGAATCAGATGAATCAGAACAAGAAAACTCAAATGAAGGAAAAGCCCTAATGACTATAGCCAGAGTCACCTCCTCAGATAGCTGTAATTTATCTGATTATGATAATATTAGGAGTGACCCTGAAAATGAGAATGAAGATGATCTTCAAGATAAGGAAAGTTGCAAAATTGCTGTCAAACTGAATATTCGAAGGGAAAAGTATCTTAAACTACAAGAAGAACTCAAAAACAATATTTTGGAAAAATCTCATCTTTCTGATTGTTTTAAAAAAACTAAACTTGATTTAAATTTCAAAACCTCATATCTAGAGGAACTCAGAATTGAAAATGAGAATCTAAAACTCGAAGTTTATTCTCTTTTGAGTTTTAAGGATACTTGGAAATATGCCCATGGAGACCCTAAGCTGGAAAAGCTATTAACCACATGTAAAAAATGTGGCGATAAATCGGGTCTGGGCTATATCAAAGATAGTTTACTAAAAAATAAAAATGTATCTCTTATATTTGTAAAAAGGAGAATCCTCAAACTCTAAAGGTAAGAACTTAAGAAATTATGGTCGAAATGATTTTAAAAATTCAAAACCTTTTCAAGTTTCTAAGATTAATTCTAATACTATCAGCTAAAGAAATCAAAGATTTAGTAAAACCCCCTTTGGTTGAAAAAATAGTGAAATTACTCAAAGAGTTTCTTAAATCTAACTCAAATGAAATTGGAGTTAATAGACACTGGAATAATTCCAACTCCCAAAAATGGAGAAAATTCAATGAAATTCCTAAACCTAGAACCATATTGAAATGGGTTCCAAAAGTTACATGTCCTGTTGCCCACACAGCCTTCAAAGCCACTAGCCATTCAAAATGGTACCTAGACAGTGGATGTTCAAGACATATAATAGGTGACAAAGAAAAATTCACCAACTTCAGAGAAGTAAACGATGGACCAATTACTTTTGGTGACAGAAGTAACTGCAGAATTATAGGCCAAGGTACTGTTCAACTCTCTAATCTCCCTCCCTTTGAGAATGTACTATATATTGAAGGTCTAAAACATAACCTCCTAAGTATATCTCAAATTTGCGATAACAAACATAGCGTGAAATTGACAAATCACGGATGTGAGTTGTCAAATGAGAAGGGAAGTGTGATATTAAATGGTCGTAGAACTTCTGAGAATTGCTATATTATTAATGACTCATGCTCTTTTAATTTGTCATGTTACATAGTCCAAATAGACGAAATAGACCTACGGCATAAACGTCTTGGACATGTCAACTTTAGAGATTTTTATAGCTTGAGCAAAAGAGATCAGATTCGTGGTCTACCTGAATTAAAAAAAGGTAGAAAAGATTTGTGGCGCATGTCAGATTGGCAAGTAAATCAAGAGTAGTCATAAAAAAGTGAACTCCTTAACTACATTTAAACCCCTTGAACTACTCCATATGGACTTCGTAGGACCAACGAGAACAGAGAGTAAAGGTGGAAAGAAGTATATTCTGGTTATCGTAGATGATTTTACCAGATATGTTTGGGTAGCTTTCTTGAGAGAAAAATCTAAAACTCTTGATGAAGTTAGAAGAATTCTAAAACGAATTCAGACTGAAAAAGAAATATATGTGATCAAGATTAGGAGTGATCATGGTACTGAGTTTGAAAATAACAATTTTGAGAAGTACTGTACAGACCATGGTATATCACATGAGTTCTCAGCTCCTAAAACACCTCAACAGAATGGGGTTGTTGAAAGAAAGATTAGAGTATTACAGGAAATGGCCAATGTAATGCTAAATAGCATGACTGGCTGTGAATGAAGTTCTTTCTCCCCAATCTGTTTGCTATGACCTTTGTCGTTGTGGAAGGTCTGAATCTCTCTAACTTATCAGGTCTGGTTTCCTTTGGGATCAGGGAGAGAAATTATGAGTTTACATATCGAAAATCTTATGGGCTGAAGTGGTTACTACTGCTTGTTACATTATAAATCATGTGTATATTAGAAAAGCAGAAGATAAAACAACCTATGAGTTATGATCTAGTAAGAAGCCAACTGTTAAATACTTTCGAACTTTTGGAAGTAAATGTTACATTTTACGTGACCAGAAAAATTTGGATAAGTTTGAAGCAAAGAGTGATGAAGGAATATTCTTGGGTTCTGCTCTGAATAGTCGAGCATATCATGTTTTTAATAAAAGAATAGGAGTGATTCAGGAATCGATTAACGTTGTAATTGACGATCACCTAATTACACCCACACCAAGTCAAGATGATGATGAAGTCAACATTATCGATAAACCTGACTCTTCATCTAAATCAGATAATTCTAAATTAAAGTTAGTCAAAGACCATCCGATTGATCAGATATTATAACCCTTATACAGTTGTTCAGATAAGAAAACAGTTAGAGAATATCTGTAACTGCGTCTGCTTCACTTCCCAAATTAAACCGGTAAATGTAAATGAAGCACTTGTCGAAGAAAGCTGGATTTTGGCTACACAAAAAAAATTAAATCATTTTTTTTTTTAGAAATGATGTTTGGTATTTGGTTCCCAGACCTTCTGATAAACATATAATCGGAACCAAATGGATTTTCAAGAATAAACCTGATGAAATGTGAAATGTCATTTGAAACAAGGTTAGATTGGTTGTACAAGGCTACACTCGGATAAAAGGAATTGACTATGATGAAGCCTTTGCACCAGTTGCATGCCTTGAATTCATTAAATTATTTATATCAATTGCTTGCTATAAAAAAAATTAAAATATATCAAATGGATGTTAAAATTACGTTTCTAAATGGTGATTTACATGAAGAGGTATATGTTGAACAACCTAAGGGTTTTAAGGACCCTAAACTCTCAGATCATGTATATCGTCTTAAAAAGACACTTTATGGATTAAAACAAGCTCCTAGGGTGTGGTACAAAAAGTTGACAAAATTTTTGCTTAGTCACAACTTTATGATGGGAAGTATTGATAAAACTTTATTTGTCAAAAAATATAGTGAACGTATATTGATCGTACAAATCTATGTTGATGATATTATTTATGGATCTACAAGCACTAACTTGTCCATTGAGTTGGCAAATCTGATGAAATCTAATTTTGAAATGAGTATGGTTGGAGAATTGAATTACTTTATTGGTTTACAAGTAAAATAACAGGAAGATAGTATTTTCATTTCTCAAACCAAATATACTTTAAATTTGGTAAAAAAAATTTGGATTCGAGAACGGTAAAAAGTTTGATACTCCTATGAGTACAACTCTCAAACTCTCTAAGGATGAAACTGGTAAAAGTATAGACTCTCGCTAATATCAAAGCATGATTGGTGGTCTTTTATACTTAACTGCTAGTAGACCAGATATTGATTTTAGCGTTGGAATTTGTGCTAGATATCAGTTTGATCCTAAGGAATCTCATCTAATTGCTATTAAACGCATAATCAGATATGTTGCAAGTTCTACTAATTTCGGTCTATGGTATCCGCATGATACAAATGTACGACTTGTAGGATATAGTGATGCTGACTGAGCAGGAAACAGTGATGATAGAAAATTTTTCAGTGATGGATGTTTCTATTTAGGAAATTGCTTAGTTTCCTAACTCATCAAGAAACAAAATTCTATATCACTATCTACAGCTGAAGCTGAATACATCGCAACTGGTAATGCTAGTACTTAGCTGGTTTGGATGAAAAGAATATTAGCTGATTATGGGATTGCACGAGATATTATGATACTATATTGTGATAACTCAAGCGCTATTAATATTTTAAAAAATCCCATTCAACATTCTCGTGCAAAACATATCGACATCCGATATCATTACATTCGAGAATTAGTTGAGGATAAGATCATTTCATTAGAATACATTCAGAAGGAAATGCAGCTTTCGGACATTATGACCAAACCGCTTGACAGGAATAAATTTTCTAAATTAAAACATGATATTGTTCTATGCACTTTTAATTAATTAGATCATGTTGATGCATTTTTATTATTTGTATGTTAAAAAAAATGAAAAACATATAAATTTTAAAATTTTAAAAATATTTGGAATTTTTGTGCGGCACGATCATTCGAGCATGTCCTCGACCAGTCGAGCTTCGATGGGTCGAGCACGTACTCGACCAGTTAAAGTGCGCGGGTGGGCCTTCTTAAAAGAGGGGAAATCACTTTTTCTTCTTCATTTTGCTTATCTTCCTCACTAGCCTTTGCTCAACTTGCCGAACCTATCTCCATAGAGTCGTTGTAAGTGGTTTATTATCGATTTTCTTTTAAATTTGGGTTCCTTGTTGCTAGTTATTCTTCATTTTGTGATTGATTTGGGTTTTGCATCTTTTCCTTAGAAGGTTTTTGGGCAAAAATCTAATTTAAGTCAAACCCATTTTTAATATCTTCTTTTGCAAACTCTACATGGAGCATCGGTCTAAGAGGAAGGGTTCACGCAAGGGCCCTAACGGCTCCTCCTCCCGGACGACTCCAATTAGGGTGAGAACCCTGAGAGCTCCTAAAGAAGATTCAAAGCATATAAGGAATCTCCACACTAGAGATATTATTATAAAAAGGACTGTGAATCTTAATCACATTGCTCCATTTAAAGTAGTACCCATTCTTTTTGCTATCAGTTGGGAAAATATTCTGGGTTGGGGCGGACAGCATATCGCTTCATAGCTCAAGGAATGTATGCATCAATAGAAGAACTGTCTCTTGGTAATCTTACATTCTTTATTAATTTTAGAGAAGGGACTTTTCTAGTTGATAGGCACCTAATCTCTGGATTGCTTGATGTGAATGTGAATGATGAAGGCATACCCATTCCTCCACTTGCTGATAGAATGTTTGAATCTGAGTGTCGGGATATTACCAGTAAGCTATGTCGGTTTAATGCCGAATGGAGTTCTGGTAATGCTCTCCGTGTCACCCAGATGATTCCAGGATTCAGGGTCCTTCATCGTATTTTTACATCGAATGTGTATCCTCGTTTCGGGAATAAGTCTGAACTTACTCCATTTATGGCTCGTATTCTTCATGTTGTTGCATCTAGCATTCCTATTTGTCTTCTATCATTGATATGTTACTTGATTATTCAATTTCGTATCCATCTGGGTCATGAGTCAATTCCTTTTGCATATCTCATGACAACTCTTGCTATCCATTGCAATGTTATCATTCCATCGACTGAAGCGCCAGAGTCTGCTCTTCCTTTTGATAATACGAATATTCACAAGATGAACTTGGCGTACCTCTCTGGTCAAAGAGATGAAGACGATGTTGAATAAGAAGAAGCTCCATTACCTGAGGATGAATCTATGGATGATATTTTTACTAAAATGGAATCAGATGATGAAGCTGATCCTGAGTATCAACCATCTTTGATTGATGATCGGCTTAAGTCTTTAGAAGAAAAGGTTGTTGAGTTGAAGGTATCACAGGACAATCTGACTGAAAGTCATAAATCTTCAATGAAGTATATGCGTAAATACTTTCATCGCATTACTAGAGAACTTCACTAGATTGACCCATCTATACCTTCTCCATCCTCTTCTGGATCTGATTAGGTTGATGTCATTTTATTTTATGTTTGGATTGTATAACTTTATACTATGTGTGTCGGATGATAACTCCCTCATACTCCTTTCTTATATCCTTGTTGATGACTTGAAGTTAACACTTAATTACCGTTCTCTATGCATTTTCCTCTTATTGGTCTACTATTTTGGCTGTGATTTATAGATCTTACTCACATGTGTATTCTTCCCTTTGTCATTTTGTGACAAAAATAGGGAGAGACTATTAATTTGATAAGTAGATTCAATGAGTTTTATGCATTATATTGAATGTTGATATATTGATATGTGGATGGTCGTTGGGAGTTTTGTGTTGGAAATGTATTATTTGTCATAACACAGGATAATCTCACATAGAGGGGGAGTAAATTTTGCTGATTCAAAGAGCTGCATCTTCTACAAACATGGAAATCAAGTTGATAGTATGGAAATTGTTATGATAAGTGTTTTGTCACGAATTTGACAAAAGGGGGAGATTGTAAGTGCTATAATGTATAAAGTACATTCTTGTTTGTCAAATTTCGATGAGTTAAAACAACTTATGGGAAAGTTCACCTTCAAGTGAATGAAGATGGAAAGTTCACTTTCAAGTGAATGAAGATGGAAAGTTCACCTTCAAGTGATAGTCATGAAGTTGGAAAGTTCAAGCTGAAATAAATTCAAGTTCTACTACACTTCTAGTAGAAGATCAAGCTCCACCTTCGATTACACTTCAAGTGTAAGATCAACTATGCTTTATTAAAGATTCGAGAAGAAGATTCAATATTTACACTTCAATGCCCAGTCTTCTCAAGTATAATAGACCCTAGAAAGACCTTAGACTTAGGTGCTTTCAAGAGACAAACTTATATGAGCTTTCATAGTTTGGTTAGGCTTAAGTTCGACTAGTCTAGACCTTGGTTCGACTAGTCTAATCTGTGGTTCGACCAGTCTAAGATAATCTTCGACCAGTCGAAGTTTGAAATCCAAAAAATGGATATTTCTGGTGGCTTCTCAACCAGTTAAGCAAACTGCTTGACCAGTCGAGGGTTGCTCGACTCGAAGTCCAACGACCATATTTTGGCTCCCTCGACCTATCGAAGCCCATGCTAGAGCAGGGCCCTCTACCAGTCGAGCAGGGCCTTCGACAAGTCGAACAACAATTTTATCCGATCGCGCCCAAAATTTGAAAATTTGTTAGATCTTAGACGAGTCGTAGGAGTCCTTAGATGGGTCGAAACAACAACATTTCAAACTATAAATAGAGGCCTTCTCTCATTCCGAAGTGATTCATTCAAGCTAAGAAAAGCCTTCACCAAGGGAGAGAGAAGTCCCCACTATCTTCAAGCTATTGCATGGTATTTTAATATTTTGTTTATATAACTTTTTGTTTTAATTCCTTGATCTCTTTCATGAATCTTATTCTTTAAAGAGAGTAATTACTCTTCTTTGAGATCTTGAAGAATTCAAACAAGTAGCCTTTGGTTTGAATTAATTTAAAATCAATCTAGAACCTAGAACCCTTGTTTGTATTACTGGACATTGAACATTCTACTTCAAGCGAAGCGGTTCTACTATCTACATAAAAAACATCTTCAAAGAGAAGATAAGTACGATTTTATTCTTCGTATTTTGGTTTCTTCGATATAGCCAGAAAATCTCATGTGTTAGTTTTGACTGAGATATCTAGAAAATCTTAGTGTGGGGTTTTTGTTTCTGATAGCCATTCTAAATCACAACTTTATAAGGTTTTAAGGTGAACTTGTGAAAGCCTTGTTTTTAGTCAACACCAATATCACGTGGGTTGTGATTATTGGGAGTGGAGTAGGTGTGATTGTTTGAGAACAGTTGGTGTACACAACGAACCACCTATAACTCCTGGTGTTATGGTGAATGTTTAATTTTTGTATTTGTGGTGAATGGTTGTAACTTTATTTCTGCACTGGTGAATGATTGTAATAGATAGGTTTATTATCACTTGCTTGGTTTGAAGTCTTGATCCGTACAAACGTTTGTGAAATCAAGTTGTCCTACCTAAACCTTTGTTTTTGTGTAAGATTGTCCTATGAACTAAGTTTGAATCAATTTTTCAATACTAGTGCTATTGAGATTTGTGATTTATTCTGATTTATTTATGATTTCGGTACTTTAAGTTTTGGCTTAGTCCTATTCACCCCCCCCCCCTCTCTAGGACTGTTAAGCTCACCTTTTTTAATTTAAATATAAGTTCTTTTATAAAGATTGCTTAAAAACATTACTATACTCATGGAAAACATTATATTTCCTAAAACCCTCGGATCAACAATAATTACAAAAATGTCAGTAACTTAGACCATGGAATTCTAGATCACATAGTTCACATGATCCATTTGATGTGAAATGTAATGCCCCGATTTCTAAGACCCGAGTACGAGACTTGTTTTCAGAAATCCGGGAGTTAATAAATTAGAGAAACAGCGGAATGAAAACTCAGAGTGCGATAGCCAAAAGAAGCATGTATATTCATGAGAGCCCAAAATTTGACCCGCTCAGCTGGGGGTCTTAGTTACAAAAATTCATACGTCCAAAATACCAAACCATTAAAATATAAAGTATCAAACTACTGATTAACATAAAAATACGCCGCTGTGTCTTGATGCGGCTTGTCCTCATAATACTCCTCTTACTCTATGGTGGCATCATCAAGGCCGGTACCAACGCCCTTTACATCCGTCCCTACATGTTCTGTACGGTTGGATAGTTGATGGATGAGTGGCCAGCTCAGTGTGAATTCCCCTCAAGATTTCACATCTCTGCTTTACCAGATATAGTTAAAAGGAAAACAAGCAGTAATCCAAGACAGGCAACATGCAGTCTTATTAGATGCATGGATGTATGAATGCACATCGGCCTGGGGATTCACATCCAGCCGGACTTAGGCTCGTCGCCCATGCAATCATCGACAAGGGAATGATCATCCAATCACACAGGGGTCGATTGTCGATGGTCTAGGAGCTAGCAAAACGATACCCTAACAACCCTAAGGCACGTGCTATAGCATCCAGAATAGCCATCTGTCATCGCCAATATGCTATGAATGCATGATTAGTCAGCCATTGTTAATCCAGTTACAATCAGCCAATTTAAGTAACTCAATGGTCACTACGGGGAGCTCAGTGCCCAGCGTAGGCCGATAGCTCTGGCATAGTGTCTCATTACCACCATCCCCGGCTCATGAGGTCCTCCACCTTGGGATGTTCTAATAGGGTACCTTGGTCAAAATGACACCAGTTCGAGGTCCCTATTTTCCACATGTTTTGTCTAATTGCATCCTAATTGTGGCTTGCGTATAATCATGGAATCTTCCATGTGTAGCATTATGAGATGGTGTAAGGAGGCAATCAAAATAACATGTAATATCATATAATTTTGAATAAAAACATGAAATGAGGCATTAGAATTTTAAATAATGATTTTTGTCAATGTATCAACAAGACGGGAAATAGAAATCATTTTCATGGGTTAGATAACATGTAAACAAATATCACAATAGTAGGAATCTGGTGTAAACTATGTTTAACTAAGTTAGAAATAGAAAGCCCAAGGGGAAAGTCATCACTTGAATGGTAGTGTTCACGAACTCGGTCTGAGCCTCCTGGTGGTCCGTGGTTACACAAAGAATTCCCTAAAATTACAATGTGTATCTGTCAGGCTTTGTACAAAAGTTCAAGGAATTGTATGAACAAGGTCCTTTGGGACAAATCCACTAGATGGGTGAATGGCTTGGATGAGACACCACCATCAGGGTGGAGTCCACAGAAGTTATAACAATAAGAAAGTACTTGGGTATTTTGGTCATCCATGGTCAACATGGGGGCGTATCTAACAAATGGTTTGGATGGTACTGATGCTACCCATGCTAGCACACGCTCCACGTTAGCCACCCTGCTATCGCCAACACCAAGACCTTCAGCGTTGCAACAAGGTACCTCCACTCAATCTACCAGTGGGGCCACGAATCTGTGTGTTTAGATCCAGTGTTAGATACTCATAGGTAGACGATTTGGAGGCGTCCATGACGGTAGGCTAGGGATCAAAGGTCCTTTGTATAGCACATATACTAGGGTGGGGTATGCAGTAAGGTGGGGCACGTTGACCTTGGACGGTCTGATTTTGACACATGCATTTGGAAATTTTTCCACGCACGGTCCCAAGGGACGGTGCAGATGTGTCAACATAGATTTCATATGGGGCCCACCACATGTGTCTATTATACGTATAAATGTTGTAATATGCACTATATATATTTGAATATATACCATATATTACATGCACCTGATATATATCCCAATGTTATATAACATCACATGTATCTGGTGTATACCTACACATTATACATCATTTGTATTTGATGACGTCACATGCATCATATATTCAGTTAGTATATATTCAGTTACAGATCACATGCATCATATATTCATTAGTATATATTCAGTTACAGATCACATGCATCATATATCACATGCATCTAAGATATAATAGTTTAAATCTACATGCCCGTACAGGTGCATGTATATGTACTTAGAGGTATATTATTTTCTTTTCTTTTCTCATGCATCTGATATGTATTTACATATTATATATCTCATGTGTCTCACATGTAATTAAATATCATATCAACATGGGTCCCATCTGTTGCCTAAATAGGTGAATGGCTTGGATCCCAACCTGGTTTTTAGTGGGCACCCATTTGGACAGTGCAGATGGGTGCACATGTGTGGGACCCATGCATGTACGAGTGTCCACAACACCCAACTAGGCACGTACAGATGCATGCAAAAGTATTTTAATATGCATATATATATATATATATATATATATATATATATATATATATATATATATATATATATATATATATATATATATCCTTTTGAAACAAGCGTCCAGGGCCTGGCCTTTGGTGGACGGCCCAAACACCTCTTATCATTGAGGTGGGGTCCACTTGCGTGATCCACCATTACTGTCAGGTAGGGCCCACCTGCAGATGCAGGGTGCAGTCCACCTGAACTGGTGCAGGGTCTAATATCGAGGTGGCTCACAAGTTTTAGGTAAGGCCCACCTGCATTTGTGCAGGGCCCACCAGCATTTTGGCAAGGGCCACAGGCAGCCCTCCTTCTGCAACGTGCATGGTTGCCTCTGCATCTGACGTGAAACAGCCATTGTTGCAGTCTTTTTTTGGAGGCCATTCCAAGTTCGTGTTCTAGTCACTATCCGAGGCTATTTACACGTCATTGTTTGGTCCTGAAACGGGGCCATACTCAGGCCTGTTCAGTCTTAAAACGGTGCCCGAATGCAGGTTATTTTCATCTTCAAAACAGAACATGTTCATGGCCATATGCACAGTCCCTACTACTGGGCGTTACAGCCAAGGTGAGGTGTGATGGAGCTTAGTCTGGGTTTTCTAGAGTTTCTTTTTAACAAAAAATGGAGGGGAAAGGTTTTACCTTCCACAGTTGGGTCCAACCGGACTTGGGTTGACACGCACACACCCACCACCCTCACCTTCTTCCTTTCTTCTCTCTCACCTTCTTTTCTCGTTCACCTCTAAAGTGGCGTGGCTATGGCTCCACACTGACTTAGCTCGGTCCGGTTTTCTCGGACTGAGCTAGGTCAGTGTGCTCCAAGCTCACCAAAATGGCCCTCTGTTTCACTCTCCTATCTCTGATTTCTCTCTTTTATGTGTGGAGTCCGTGAGAGCTGGCCTCACCTTATATTGGCAGAGAGAGAGAGAGAGAGAGAGAGAGAGAGAGAGAGCGGACGGTAGGTGATAATGTGGCCTCGGGAGACAGCGGCTGCATCGCCGCCCTCCCTAACCTAAAAAAAAAAAAAGAGAAGCTTCAGACGTTCTGCCAAGCCTCATGATGAGGGAATGGACGGTCCATCCTCATCACACTTGTTCCTATGGGGGGGTTTAAACCCTTATACGGTTTTGATTAGGGGACCCATGTGAGTGAAATGGATGGTTTGGCTTGTCCGGAAAGCGGACAGGGTGGGCCACCTAAAAGCTCAAAGGTCCACAGATTTAAATGACGTGTTGGCGGAAATCTCCTTTGAGAATTTGGTGTTTGAGTTCGGTCAGACGCTATTTGACCACAAGTGGCCGCTCAGTGCACCTCGTATACTAGCATTTGAGGTGTGCATGCGCCTAGCTTTGGGGGCTCATCACGACTCTAGTGCTTGATCCGCCCCATTCAACTGTCTTGGGGACTGGTCATAAGAATCTTGGCCCAGTTTGGGGAGGGTCCAAGGCCCAGGTGGGCCTTGTTATACCATTCAGAGCCTCATTTTGCCCATAGGTTGTGATCCAATGGTCAGATGGGCACGAGGTTTTGTTTTAACGGTGGAACATGGATTCAAGGGGTTCCAAGTGCCTGGTTGGCTGTAGTAATTTATTCTAAGGTGGTTAGTGGATTCATGGTGTCAATGTAATTTGATTAATTATGTTCATAACGTGTTTGAATATAAGGAATTGCTGATTTTTACCTTCTGGGCTGGTGTTGGGTTCGACTTGGATCCTTCGGATCGTGGTGGTTGGCTTTACTGTTGAACGAGGGTCTCGACCTACACGTGTAGAGTTTTAATTGTCTTTTAGTCAAAATAACCGGGATTATCAGGGGTAACACCCGAGTACCAGAGGTACGGGGTGTTACAGTCTACCCCCCTAAAAAAATTTTCGTCCTCGAAATTACCTGCAGTGTGTCACTAAATAGGTGGGGATATTTTTCTCTAACTTCAGCTTCTCACTCTCACGTCGCTTCTTCTTCTCCATGGTGTGACCATAAAACCTTGACTAATGGTATCGTTTTCGTCCGCAAGACCTACTCTTTGTGGTCCAAGATACGGATGGGTTCCTCTGTATAGGAATCGTCGTCGGCAAGTTCAATCTGCTCCTAGCTAACAACGTGTGACTCGTCTGGCGTGTATTTCTTTAACATAGACACGTGAAGACATTATGGATACCAGTCAGTGCAGTTGGCAGCGCAAGGCGATATGCCACGACTCCCACATGATCTAAGATCTCAAAAGGTCCAATAAAATGAGGCGCAAGCTTCCCTTTTTGTCCAAACCTCATCAGACCTTTCATAGGAGAGACCTTCAAAAATACGTGATCGCCAACAACGAATTCCAGATCGCATCATCAATTGTCTGCATAACTTTTCTGTCTGCTCTGTGCGGTGCGCAACCACTTCTGAATAACATCGATTACTTGGACGTGTTCAGGTCCTAACAAACTTCGCTCTCCCACTTCAGACCAACACTGCGGGGCTCGACAGGGGCAACCATATAGAGCTTCGTATTGTGCCATGCCTATGCTGGACTGGAAATTGTTATTGTAAGCAAATTCTGCGAGGGCCAAATGGTCGTCCTAGTTTCCCTTGAAGTCGAGGGCACAAGCTCTTAACATATCCTCTAGGATCTGATTTACCCTTTCTGTTTGTCCATCTGTCTGGGGGTGAAATGTTGTGCTGAACTTAAGTTTTGTGCCGAGTTCCTCCTGCAATCTTCTCCAAAAGGTAGATGTAAAGCGGGAGTCACAATCTGGTATGATCTCCCAAGGCACTCTGTAAGATCGAACGACTTTGCGAACATAGAGCCTTGCCAGATTGTCAGTCGAATCTGTCGTCTGAATAGGAAGAAAGCGAGCAGACTTTGTCAGCCTATCCACAATGACCCAGATCGAGTCATGCTTCCTCTTGAGTCCTGGGAAGCCCGACAATGAAGTCCATAGAGATGTTGTCCCATTTCCACTCTGCCACTGGTAGGGGCTGAAGAAGGCCTATGGGTTTTCAGTGCTCGGCCTTTATCTTCTGACACACCATGCACCTTGCTATGAAACTGGATATGTCCCTTTTCATATTTCTCCACCAGTATTGCCTCTTTATGTTGTTGTACATTTTTGTACTCCCCGGATGTATGGCCATTCTGGAGTGGTGTGCTTCTGTCATCACTTCTTTCCTTAAATCTGCATTGTTGGGTACGCACACCCGTCCTTGATACTGAAGGCCGCCATCGCTACCAACTCTCCAGCCTAGTATCACCTCGCTCTTACATCTTTCTTTCATCTTGACAAGCCACACATCCTGGTCCTGAGCGGAGATCACATGTCGGACTAGGGTCGGCTCTGCAGTCAGCAATGCCACATACGCATCGGGTTAGTTAAGGGTAAGCTGGATGTCGAAGTCCTGCACAAATTCCATTATCTCCCACTCCTTGATCATTAGAGTGGCCACCAACTCATGCCTCTTCTTCCGACTCAACGCATCGGCTACAGAATTTGCTTTGCCAGGGTGGTACGAGATATCAAAATGGAAGTCCTTAAGTGTATCCATCCACCGACACTAGAACATATTCAAATCTTTCTGCGTAAATATATATTTCAGGCTCTTGTGATTGTAGAATAGCTGAAAATCCTCACCATATAGGTAGTGCCTCCATATTTTTAAGGCAAAGACTACCGCTGCCAACTCCAGGTCATGAGTTGGGTAGTTCTCTTCGTGCTTCTTTAGTTGGCAGGAGGCATAAGCAATTACTTTGTTGTTCTACATCAGAACACAACCAAGGCCCATCTTTGAGGCGTCACTGCACACCACAAACTTTTCTCCTTCTTGTGGAAGGGTGAGTACTGGTGCCAATGTCAGCCTCATTTTTAGTTCCCGGAAGGCTGCCTCTGTGTTCTCGTCCCATGTGAATCGAGCATTTTTCTCTGTCAGTTGAGTGAGTGGTCACGCGATTCTGGAGAATTCCTTGATAAAACGCGTATAGTACCATGTCATGCCTAAAAAGCTTCGAACTTCGGTCACCGTGGTGGGCTGGTCCCACTTGGATACTGCTTCGACTTTAGCGAGATCGACTGCGATGCCTTCTTCTTTCACTACGTGCCCTAGGAATTTTACTTCCTTTTCCTAGAACTCGCACTTTGATAGTTTAGCATACACCTGATTTTCCTTCAGTGTACTCAGGACCGTGCGCAAGTGTTGTTCGTGTTCCTCCTGGCTTTTGGAGTAAACCAAGATGTCGTCGATGAACACGATCACAAACCAATCTAGGTATGGCATGAAGACTCGGTTCATGAGGTCCATGAATACCGCCGGAGCATTTGTAAGCCCAAAGGACATTACCAAGAACTCAGAGTGCCCGTAACGAGTCTTGAATGCAGTTTTAGGGATATCCTCATCCCTGATTCTTAGTTGATGGTATCCTGATCGTAGATCAATCTTCAAGAAATATCTGGCGCCCTTGAGCTGATCGAACAGGTCGTTGATACATGGAAGGGGGTATTTATTCTTTATCGTCACTTCAGTCAACCGTCGATAATCTATGCAGAGGTGCATCGATCCGTCCTTCTTTTTCACGAAGAGGACCGGTGCACCCCAAGGAGAGATGCTGTGGTGAATGAACCCTTGGGTCAGCAGCTCATCTATCTATTTTCTAAGTTCTTCCATTTCACAAGGGGGCATTCGAAACGGGGATAGTGATATGGAGGTAGTTCCTAGTTTGAGATCGATGTAGAAATCTACTGCTCGCCTTGGGGGTAGTCTCGGTATCTCTTGAAATACCTCAGGGAAATCCCGCACTACTGGGATCCGGCTCACGGCGGATTCGACTGATTCTGACTCTTCTAGGGCCTGTAAGCTTTCCAACGTACCGCGCTTACTCTTCCCTTTCATGGTGAAGGAGGCCTGCTCAGGATGGTTATAGTGACTGTTCAGTTGCTATAGTCCATCACTGTCCAGACTCGAGAACACCAATCCATCTTGAGGATGACGTCGAATTGCTTCACAGGCATAAGGATTAGATCCACAATGATTTCATGGTGTGCGAGAGTTAGGGGACAATCTTTACATAACCTGTCTGTTTTGATGAATTTTCCCATGGGGGATGCTACCACTAAGGGGACATGTATGCGAGTTATGTTCAACCCTAGTCTATTTGCAATAGTAGAGTCCATGAAAGATAAGGTTGCGCCAGAATCAAATAAGAGAAAATAGGGGTATCGTGAATGTGAGCGGTACCATGAATGGTCTGATGGATGTCCTCCTCAGTGTCTGCAGCAGCTACAGTGAATACGCGGGTGGGGGCCCTCTGTTGGACTGGAGGTCCCGATCTCGGCATCAGTGGCCTAGGTGTTGTCCTGGCAGCAACTGGTCCTGACTGAGGGCGACCAGCTGGTGGAGAGATGCCTTCGTCCCTCATATTTTTGAAACACATCTATGCAAAGTGTCCCGTCTTATGGCAATAATCGCAGTTTTTCATGGAAGGCATAGGTGGTGCATCTGCAGTCATGACCCTGGCTCTCCTCTCCGGCACAGATGGGGCAGGTGGCATCTGTCTGGGCTTGACTAGGATGTCCCTAGGTGAGGGACGGGTCCTCAGGGCGCGCTCAAAGTCCCTTCGACTCTCATAGCTTTGTCCACTAACTCGGCGATGTCTTTAAAGTCCTAAGCACACAGTCGCGACTGGATTCCCTGCCTGAGCCCTTCCTTGAATTTCTGTAATTTGTACTCAACATCTTCTAAGGCCTTCGACACGTATCGAGAGAGTTCATCAAACCGGGCCTCATATTGGGCGACGGTCAGACTGCCCTGCTCCAGTCTAAAAAACTGAGCTATCTTCTCATTCCTACATGACCGGGGGAAGTATTTTTCGAGGAACTTCATTTTAAACCCATCCTATGTCCATGCATATATGGGCGGGACGCTTCGTTGTAAGCCCTGCCACCAGTTCTCCGCCTCGCCTTCCAATAAGTACGTGGCCAAGTTCACCATTTGGGAGTCGGTGCACTCCAGGGGCCACATAATCTTGTAAATCCTTGCTAGCCAACGTTCCGCTTGTACGGGATCCGGCGCTCCTTTAAACGTTGGAGGTTGGAGCTTTAGGAACCTTTCAAAGATGTCCGCACCTCGACTATATCTTTCTCGGGATACTTCCCCGCGATCTCTGTTCCCAAAAGATTCCATCATGAGGGCATGCATGTCTCGTTGCTGGCGCATGAATACGTCTTGTTGCTGCTGCATAGCTGCAACCATTTGCTAAACGGCCACAAAGGCTGCAGCCCCGGTCTGATCTCTTGCAAATGCTCCAGCGGTCAGCGTCCCTTGTGCGAAGTATTGTGGTGGCAGCCCGGTGGTGAAGTCCTGCGGGGAAGGAGAATCCTCCACCGTTTCTGATGCGTTGTCCGTATTTGCAATGCCCGGTGGAAGGCATGGAGTATACTCCAGACTGCGTTTCTTTAGCGCTCAGTTGAGGGGATAGGGTGGATATCGACCGTATCAGTACGGTGTGATCACAGCACAGGCGACATGATTTCATGAGAAGTCAAAAGTCATGGTTCAGTTGTTTGAGGAATGTCCTTAACCTTCCGCGAAGTAGTGTCAAGGTCAGTTATCTCATTACTTGTCTGAGGGATGACCCTGGTTTAATTTTCTGAGGGGAGGCCAAGATTTCTGTTTCTAAGTTCACACGACTGTCTTGATGTTTCTCAAGGGGTCCTATGTGTTTTATTTTCTACATTTGTTCACCTTCACTACTTTCTAAGGGGAAACTCTATGTTTGTCCTAGGTTATTTACCTAAGGGTTTTGTATACTTAGATCCCACAGCCAGGCTATCTCAGACTCTTCTCTAATACCAACTTGTAACGCCCCGATTTCTACGACCCGAGTACAAGACTCATTTTTAGAAATTCAGAAGTTAATAAATCAGAGAAACAGCGAAATGAAAACTCAGAGTGCGATAGCCAAAAGAAGCATGTATATTCATGAGAGCCCAAAATTTGACCCGCTCAGCTGGGGGTCTTAGTTACAGAAATCCATACATCCAAAATACCAAACCATCAAAATATAAAGTATCAAACTACTGATTAACACTAAAATACGCCGTTGCGTCCTGATGCGGCTCGTCCTCATAATACTCCTCTTACTCCACGATGGCATCATCAAGGCCGGTACCGACCCCCCCTACATCCGTCCCTGCATGTTCTGTACGGTTGGATAGTTGATGGATGAGTGGCCAGCTCAGTGTGAATTCCCCTTAAGATTTCACATCTCCGCTTTAGCAGATATAGTTAAAAGGAAAACAAGCAGTAATCCAAGACATGCAACATGCAGTCTTATTAGATGCATGGAGGCATGAATGCACATCGGCCTGGGGATGAACATCTAGCCGGACTTGGGCTCGTCGCCCATGCAATCATCGACATGGGAATGATCATCCAGTCAGACAGGGGTCGATAGTCGCTGGTCTGGGAGCTAGCAAAACGATACCCTAACAACCCTAGGGCACATGCTATAGCATCCAGAATATCTATCCGTCATCGCCAATATGCTATGAATGCATGATTAGCCAGCCGTTGTTAATTCAATACAATCAACCAATTTAAGTAGCTCAATGGTCACTACGGGGAGCTCAGTGCCCAGCGTAGGGCGACAGCTCGGGCATAGTGTCTCATTAACACCATCCCCGGCTCATGAGGTCCTCCACCTTGGGATGTTCTAATAGGGTACCTTGGTCAAAATGACACCAGTTCGAGGTCCCTATTTTCCACATATGTTGTCTAATTACATCCCAAGTGTGGCTTGCGTATAATCATGGAATCTTTCATGTGTAGCATTATGAGATGGTGTAAGGAGGCAATCAAAATAACATGTAATGCCATATAATTTTGAATAAAAACATGAAAGGAGGCATTAGAATTTTAAATAATGATTTTTGTCAATGTATCAACAAGACGGGAAATAGAAATCATTTTCATGGGTTAGATAGCATGTAAACAAATATCACAATAGTAGGAATCTGGTGTAAATTATGTTTAACTAAGTTAGAAATAGAAAGCCCAAGGGGAAAGTCATCACCTGAACGGTAGTGTTCACGAACTCGGTCTGAGCCTCCTGGTGGTCCGGGGTTACACAAAGAATTCCTTAAAATTACAATGTGTATCTGTCGGGCTTTGTACAAAAGTTCAAGGAAGTGTATGAACAAGGTCCTTTGGGACAAATCCACCAGATGGGTAAATGGCTTGGATGAGACACCACCATTAGGGTGGAGTCCATAGAAGTTATAACGGTAAGAAAGTACTTGGGTATTTTGGTCATCCATGGTCAACATGGGGGCGTATCTAACAAATGGTTTGGATGGTGCTGACGCTACCCATGCCAGCACACACTCCACATTGGCCACCCTGCTATGGCCGACACCAAGACCTTCAGCGTTGCAACAAGGTACCTCCACTCAATCTACTAGTGGAGCCATGGATCTGGGTGTTTAGATCTAGTGTTAGATACTCATAGGTGGACGATTTGGAGGCGTCCATGATGGTAGGCTAGGGATCAAAGGTCCTTTGTATAGCACATATACTAGGGTGTGGTATGCAGTAAGGTGGGGCACGCTGACCTTGGACGGTATGATTTTGACACATGCATTTGGAAATTTTTTCCAAGCACGGTCCCAAGGAACGGTGCAGATGTGTCAACATAGATTTCATATGGGGCCCACCACATGTGTTTATTATACGTATAAATGTTGTAATACGCACTATATATATTTGAATATATATCATATATTACATGCACCTGATATATATCCCAATGTTATATAACATCACATGTATCTGGTGTATACCTACACATTATACATCATTTGTATTTGATGACCTCACAGGCATCTGGTGTATATCTACATCATGTGAATTTGATATCTAATATATACTCTACACGTTATATATGTATTTTGTTAGTATATACATCACATGCATCATATATCACATGCATCATATATACATCACATGCATCATATATTCAGTTAGTATATACATCACATGCATCATATATTCAGTTAGTATATATTCAGTTACAAATCACATGTATCATATATTCAGTTAGCATATACATCACATGCATCATATATCACATGCATATAAGATATAATAGTTTAAATCTACATGCCCGTACAGGTGCATGTATATGTACTTAGAGATATATTATTTTCTTTTCTTTTCTCATGCATCTGATATGTATTTACATATTATATATGTCATGTGTCTCACGTGTATTTAAATATCGTATCAACATGGGGCCCATCTGTTGCCTGAATAGGTGAACGACTTGGATTCCAACCTGGTTTGTAGTGGGCACCCATTTAGACGGTGTAGATGGGTGCACATGTGTGGGTCCCATGCATGTACGAGTGTCCACAACACCCAACTAGGCACGTACAGATGCATGCAAAAGTATTTTAATATGCATATATATATATATATATATATATATATCCTTTTGAAACAAGCGTCCAGGGCTTGACCTTTAGTGGACGGCTCAGGACCTCTTATCATTGACGTGGGGTGCACTTGCGTGATTCACCATTACTGTCAGGTAGGGCCCACCTGCAGATGCAGGGTGCAGCCCACCTGAACTCGTGCAGGGTCTAATATCGAGGTGGCTCACAAGTTTTGGGTAAGGCCAACCTGCATTTGTGCAGGGCCCACCAGCATTTTGGCAAGGGCCACAGGCAGCCCTCCTTCTGCTTCAACGTGCATGGCTGCCTCCTGCATCTGAAGTGAAGCAGCCACTGTTGCAGTCTTTTTTTGGAGGCCATTCCGAGTCCGTGTTCCAGTCACTATCTGAGGCCATTTACACGTCATTGTTTGGTCCTGAAACGGGGCCATACTTAGGCCTGTTCGGTCTTAAAACGGTGCCCGAACGCAGGCTATTTTCATCTTCAAAATAGAGCCTGTCCATGGCCATATGCACAGTCCCTGCTGCTGGGTGTTACAGCCAACGTGAGGTGTGATGGAGCTTAGTGTGGGTTTTCTAGAGTTTCTTTTTAACAAAAATGGAGGGGAAAGGTTTTACCTTCCACAGTTGGGTCCAACTGGACTTGGGTTGATACGCACACACCCACCACCCTCACCTTCCTTTCTCGTTCCCCTCTAAAGTGACTTGGCTATGGCTCCACACTGACTCGGCTCGGTCCGGTTTTCTCGGACTGAGCTGGGGCAGTGTGCTCCAAGCTCACCAAAATGGCCCTCTGTTTCGCTCTCCTATCTCTGATTTCTCTCTCTTATGTGTGGAGTCCGTGAGAGCTGTCCTCACCTTATATAGGCAGAGAGAGAGAAGGTGGACGACAGATAATGTGGCCTCGGGAGACAGCGGCTGCATCGCCGCCCTCCCTAACCTAAAAAAAAAAAGAGAAGCTTCAGATGTTCTGCCAAGCCTCATGATGAGGGAATGGACGGTCCATCCTCATCACACTTGTTCCTCTGGGTGGGTCTAAACCCTAATATGGTTTTGATTAGGGGACCTGTATGAGTGAAATGGACGGTTTAGATTGTCCGGAAAGCGGTCAGGGTGGGCCACCTAAAAGCTCAAAGGTCCACTGATTTAAATGACGTGTTGGCGGAAATCTCCTTTGAGAATTTGGTGTTCGAGTTCAGTCAGACGCTATTTGACCACAAGTGGCCGCTCAGTGCACCTTGTGTACTAGCATTTGAGGTGTGAATGCGCCTAGCTTCGGGGGCTCATCACAACTCTAGTGCTTGATCCGCCCCGTTCAACTGTCTTGGGGACTGGTCATAAGGGTCCTGGCCCAGTTTGGGGCAGGTCCAAGGCCCAGTTGGGCCTTGTTATACCATGCAGAGCCTCATTTTATCCATAGGTTGTGATCCAATGGTCAGATGGGCACGAGGTTTTGTTTTAACGGTGGAACAGGGATTCAAGGGATTCCAACTGCCTGGTTGGCCGTAGTAATTTATTCTAAGGTGGTTAGTGGATTCATGGTGTCAATGTAATTTGATTAATTGTGTTCATAATGTGTTTGAATCTAAGGAATTGCTGAGTTTTACCTTCCGGGCTGGTGTTGGGTTCGACTTGGCTCCTTCGGATCGTGGTAGTTGGCTTTACTGTTGAACGAGAATCACGACCTACACATGCAGAGTTTTAATTGTCTTTTAGTCTCAATAATCGGGATTATTAGGGTAACACCCAAGTACCAGAGGTACGGGGTGTTACATGAAATTTTATACCATGCTTATGTATCATAAACGAACCATACATGTCAAATTTTAGTCATTAAATCATTGGAAAAGTGGCCCAATTGACAAATCAGCCCTTAATAATTGATTTTGGTGTCCATTGAATGAAGAAAGATCGTGGGTAGTTGTAGTAAGACATTTCCCTTTATATGAATGACTTGTATTGTCCATCATATGGACCAGGTATGAAATATGAAGACCCCACTTTGTTAGGCTTTTACTTAGGCGCGAAGTCCTTCTGAGGCTTATCAACTCTGTATAAATCTAGATTTTCTTATTTAACCACTTCTTGCCATCTATCAAAACTCAAACTTGGACCACACATTGGCCTCACATGACTACGATATCATATAAAATTTAGACCTCGATTTATGATCTTACAACGTTGAACACTGAAGCTAGTTCCTTTCTTTTGATGCAAAATGTGATATTTTAGATTTAGACTTTCCCCATCATCAATTAACCACCAAATTTTTTCCAATCGTTTGCCTATCTTGATTGCACATTTACTCTAAAATTTAGCCCTGATCATTAAGCATAGACCATTAATTGAGATCAAGTTCATTTTTGGGTATTCGCTAGGAGAATTTCCAAGATAAGCTTATATAAGGCTCGGATCTACTGCATATTTAGGCTCATGGGCCAACATGACCCGACTAGACTAATGAGTGGAGTGGATTTCCAAAAAAACCTCGCAGTGGACCCCACTTAGCCCCATATATATGTTACGTCTGTAAGAGAAAATTTTCCCGGCAAAGGAATCACAACTAAATAGGAAACTTCCTATTTTCCCTCTTGTTCCAGAGCCGGAACACATGGTAACCCAACATCCCAACTGGAAATCTGCACCATTCAGACTTGCACTAAGATGATCACGACCATTTGCCCGAGCATCTTTCATCCTCTAAAATTCATGCAACACACGACATTCAAACCATGTTTCTTGCAGCTATAAGAGGCAATGGAGATTTCCAACGAAAAGCTTACATCAAAACCAATTCAAACAGGTTTTCTACTACTAATCCAAGTGGTCCGTATGTTCCTTGAAGGATTCTGACTCCTTTTAACAATGTTAGGGGTTGAGAAAGTTGGGATGAACACGGCTTCTCCACCATTCTTCCCGGAACCAAGCCGCACCATGCGGAAGTTTCTTTCACATAAACCATCACTCAAAGCACCTGGGACGTTGGATTTGTGGGCCCCACAAGCACTTTATGGGCCATCTGAACCACTTGAAATCGTCAGATCAAAGGAATATATAATGGTTGATAATCTTCTATTGCAGATAGTTGTCTTCCACACCGAAACGCAGAAGCCGTAGGAATGTTATTTAGGCGTGATGTTGAATCTTAACCTATCACAATGTGGCCCATGAGCATAGCAAATGGCCTGTGTAGTTAGGAAGGAAAAAATGGCACAATGATGTGATATGGACAGTCTAACGTCTAATGAAACCATCCTTCTGTGTGCGTAAGAAATGCACGCACGATGCATAATCAAACTAAATCCCTTCTCATACGTAAACTCCTCCCATAAAACTCTATAAAAGAAACCCCAGCAGTGGTCGACGAGCAACAAAGAGAATCAAAGAGAGAACGAGGGAGAAGGAGACCAAGAGAAGAAAGAAAATAAAAAAGAGGAAGGAAGAGACGCCTTAACATCATCGGGCTGCCACAACAGCCATCGAGTTCATAGACGAATCAAGTCCAGATTTTTGGCTAAGCTGAGGTAAGTTGGATGTTCAGATCACTACTGGTAAGAATAAATTTCAACTCTCAATCCAGAAATTTAAAGTTCAAATTACAAACATCATAGATTGCATGAAAACCAAGTCGAACCCAATTAAGTTAGCAAGTGCATTCGTTGGATTTTGAGTTTTGAATGGTAAGTCGCTGGCCAAAATCCATCTAAATTTAAGTCTTCCTATATGGATGTCATAGTAGGTTAAAAACCAAATTCAAATCTTAGACTAACTCTAGCTTAAATTTTGATTATAATCAAATAACCTATTTCATGTCATGATCTAACTATACAATTTGTGTAATCATGTTTAGAATTCAACCCTAAAGTACGAACACAAAATCCTCACAATACAAGTTGATCCAACTTTAGGGTAAGGGTTTTTCCTTTAAATTTTGCAAACATAATTTATTTAATTACATCTTTCTTACATAATTCAAGTTTTAATGTCATTTATCTTCACTATGCAAATCATTGATATGTAATTTTAATTGTTGCACTCATATCACACAACGTAAGTATTATGTTGAAAATCCTACTTCTAGTGATCAATATAATATCATGGACATAATGCATTTCGGGTAGCGACCCTCTTTGTCAGCACGTAATCCCATGGGTTAGTGAGGGGTGCATGATCGATGTAAGTAAATCTTCATGCGTGTTACATCACTTCTCAGGATTGGATGTCTCAACTAGTCGCTACATGAACACATCGTGTCATGTAAATCTCCTAATTGCGTTGTTGGGTCACCTTGAGATGTTCGCATAAATCCACATTAACGTGAGACACAGCGACGAATCTCTGTAGTATGGGATGCAGGGCAAACCGGATATCTTTAAACTACTTTCCACATTTTAATCATGATTGTTGAGTGTGATGGACCGCATATATTTTATTAATACTACTTGTATTTGTGGAGTAGGAGACGTATCGGGACACTTTTATTATTCTTATGAATCACTTGAATCCTTGTAAACTTTAAAGGACAACCACCACTATGAGTAGGGCGTTGACCCTCTCCAACCATACAGATGTTGTAGGTGAATTATGGGTTGATGTAACGAACGACGACCGTTCTGTGGAAGACGGGTTCAAATTGAGAAGAAAAATAATTCATGTTTACTTTTATTTATCTTTCGCTGCAAACTTTGATAATGTAACAAGCTTCCATTAGAGGGAATTTGATGATTTGTTGAATTCTTTTACTCTAATGGAATAATAAATATAGTTGATTTTACTCTCGTGAATGGTTACCTTCGTGAATGTAACTGGAAGTGATAAAAAAAAAACATTGTGTGATTTTGAAGCATCTAATTTTTACATTATTAACACCTAAAATTCTCGAGAACGAGTACACACTTGGGCGGCGAAAATTCAGGGCATTACATAATTGATTTATCAAACACATAAAAGTGCTAGATGCGTTCGATAGACCGAAGGGCATAACCAGACACTCATACAACCCTTCCTTGGTCTTGAATGTCATTTTCCACTCATCACTGAGTGAGATACGAATCCGATAGTACCCGATCCTCAGATCTAGCTTAGAGAACACATTGGGCCCTTCTAGCATATCGAGTATGTCGTCCAACCATGGTATTGGGAATCGATATTTGATGGAAATTTTGTTAATTGCCCGGTTGTTGACACACATGCGCCAACTCCCATTTTTTTTGGAGTTAATAACGTTGCTATGACACATGGGCTTATGATCTCTCTCAAAAGACCTTTATGGATCAATTCCTCTACCTACCCCTAAAGTATCTCACACTCCTTCAGACTAATCTGATAATGACGGCAGTTGGGTAGGCTAGCCCTAGGGACGAGGTCAATGTGATATTGGATGTCCCTCATGGGGGTAATCCATCGGGTAAATCTTCATGCCAGACTTCTTTAAATTCGTTTAACAATAACCTTAAACTTAAAGGAATGTTCGAGGTTTCTGATTTTACGCCCTTCACCACTATGACGTATACCTCGCCAGTTTCTTTGGATTCATCCATAAAATTTTGAATGGTTAGGAGGGAACTCCCTCTACTTTAGAAACTTCAAGGTGGTTCTCTGGTGCCATAGGGGCAAGGATTATTTCTCATCTATCCTTGACAAAGACGTAAATATTGTCTCTTCTTCGGTGTGTCACATCTCGGTCCGACTGCCATGGTCGACCAAGTAACATATGGCATGCTTCCATGTAAACCACATCACAAAGTATTTCATTCTTATAAGTTTTTCTAATTAAAAATAAGACAATGCATTATTCAGTTACGTTGGTCTCATTCACATTTTTTATCTAGGCAATTGAGTACGGAAATGAATGTTTTTTCATGATAGCTACAACTTGTCCACCATCACTCTTGAGATGATGTTCTTGTTACTACCACTATCTATGATTACATCACAGACTTTGTCATTGATGGTGTACCACGTACGAAATATATTGTGTCGCTAAGGATGTAGTTCCTTCTGTGGGGTGTACAGTAATTCACCACGATCTTCGCCCGTCCATTCATCGCCATCTACTCGTTCCTTAGTGGCTTATTTATGTTCATCAAAGCTAGGGTCTTCTTTTATGGCTTCACTTTTAGTGCCCCCTTCGTTTATGATCAGGTGGGTCGCAGGGCATTGAGGACATGTGTTTGATAAGTGGCACGGTTGGCCACAGTGGTAACAATTATTCGACCTTGGTTTAACGTAAGGATTTGAAATCCTACTAGGCCCGCTGTTGTTGGTACTACGTTGAGGCCTAGATGAGTCGCACCCCGTATCACGGTTTGTAGTTGAAGGAGGTTGAGGACGTTCTCCTACTGGTCATTTTCCTCGTGCCAGCACTAGATCATGTGTGAGACCCGTCATGAGGGGTCGAGTTGAAGGATAAGGCCGAGCAGGAGCCTTTGCAAGTTACATTTCTGCCCTTCCTACCAATTGAACCGCTTTATCTACAGCCTTGACTGGGTTCATCTGAACTCGATGTTAGATTGTTGATCGTAACCCACCTATAAATCATGCTACCTTCTGCGATTTAGATTTTGACATATCATTTCATGTTGCCAACCGTTAGAATTCTTCAGTGTAATCTATAACGGTTCGATTTCCCTTTCGGCAATTTTGGTATTGTTGGAACAATACTTGCTCGTAATCACTAGGGAGGAATGGTGATAGAAGAAGGCGTTTCATCTGTGGCCATGAGCCTTATTATGTTGGGCATGTGAGAGTTGTAATTCCTCCCACCATGCAGAAGGACCAAATTTTAATTTAAGCGCCATTAATTTCACCTTTTTATGCTCTAGTACGTCCATGTAATCAAAATATCTTTCTACTTCTGCTAGCTAGTCAAGGAAATCTTTAATGACTATGAAAACTAGAAAGTTCGACCTTACCTCATTAGTTTCTTTCAGCACAATCTAGATATCGCCTCTATAGATTGGTCGTCGGGAAAAGCCTTCATTAAGGTCTTCTTTGCTAGAGCTTGAATCATTTGGTGTAGCCATACGATTTACCACTGGTAATGCTCTACGAAAATTAAGGTTGTGTCATACAACAACCACAGGCAGTGGATCATTGCAAAAGGCTTCGGGTGGAAGTAATGCATTCGCAAGACAGTCAAGAGTTTCTTGTAGCCCTTGCATGGTCAAATGACTCTCCCAGTGGAAAGCTTCCATTATTCTTTTCGAAAGATAACGAATCCCTAAATCACCATCCACAAAATTTTGGTTCATACCATCGTTTGTTGCCATTGGCCCAAGGGGAATCCTCACTTTGATACCAATTGATGTAGAGATGAACATGATGAGGTTGATCACCGTCTTCCTCAAAGATAACTACTCCAAATCCACAAAGCTTCTCTAGACTCCTCATAGAGACTTCTCAAATCCACGAGAAAAAAGAAGGAAAATAGAAAATAAATTCTATAAAATTCGTAATTTGAGTGATTGATTAAAATAAATGAGTTAACAACCCTTTAAATAGGGATACTAAGCTATGGGAGAAGTTTCAGAATTAAATTACAACTAAAACTCCTAGAAATCGTGACTTACTATAAATAGTAAACTTACTAATTATAGATAGTCGTAATGTCTACTAGTGCGCATGGTTTTCGGCCAAAAATCGTAACTATCCTATTTGGCTAAATGACGATGTTCTCCTAATTATTCTAAGCACTTTTCATGTTGGGCGCAACTCCTAAAGCCCAATGGATGAAGAGTTCTACTCAGACTAAAACTTATCATAAATAGTAAAAATGAAAATAAAACGGGAAGTCAACTGTCAATCTGATGGTATTTCACAAATTCGTCATATACAACCTGGCATAGTGGGGTTCGGTAGCTAAAGTAGCTCGTCCTATCCCAAAACCATATATGGTACGCTGAATAACTCATTCCGGATTGCGAGATACGCCCGATTTAATGTCCTGATGGTTCGAATCACTTCCAATTGAGATCGGGCCTCTTCTGATCCATCTTCGTCATGAAATTGTCCATGACCTACTCTACATCACAATCCAAGTGTTGACACTTCTTCAATTTTCTTTCTGCCACATGTAGTGTATGCGGGTGTGCAGAATCAATATAGTGGCCTGATCCAAACTGATCAACTTCAAAACCAAGCGTCAAAATAACTAGATACGTCTAATACGTCTAATATGAACGTATATGACCAGTTTTGAGAAAATCGGTCACTTACTCAGCCAATCGCAAAATTTAATTATGATCGGGGGAGATAAGGGGAGGGTGAGGTTCTTCTCTGAAGATGTGTTACTTATTGCCTGACACAACAAAAGGCTTTCGGAATACCAATGCAATCAAACGAAAGGAAAAAATCACAATCAATCACTAGGAACAACTGAAATAATGGGTCTCTTAAAGAACAACATAATATAGGATAAAGAACAAATCTATTGTATGAGAGTATAGATTTATAGATTTGGATTACAACTAAATATTATAGCTAAGAATTACCACTGTTGGATTATCGCTACTCCTAGATGAGTTGATGTAAAAGATAAATTGATATATTTGATTTGATTGGTTGTTATGTTAGATTGGTTGTTGGTTCTCTGTTGGATTCCTCTACTATTTATAGAATTTTGTTCCAGCTTATTCTACCATATTCTTCTTCCACTACTACAATGGTTACGATAGTCGAAAACTCTTTCTAGATTATTCTCTTATCAAGATCATTTTTGTTTACATTTCTTTTCATGATGGTTCCTCTTCTGTCGGCTAAAACTTTGTTTCTCTCAGTCACCTTTGTATCTCGAACAACTCGACCATATTTCTTCCTTCACTCATAACTTGACCACAACATTCTGTCGACCATCCCCTAACATGTAAAACTGGATTTACGCCAGCTATAATCCTACAAAAAGCACTCCAAATATCTTAAAGATCTTTTCATCCACTTTATATTCCTCATATGATGTCACATGTTTCCATTTTATTGGCTTTCCCAGAATGGCCAAAAATAGGATAAACATTGCCCCTCATGTCACTTCGCCTTCTGGAGAAAAGGTGATTACGACGTTGTTTCATTGCTCGATGCAATAAATGCAATCAGTCATTGATCCACATGTTATTTCCCCATTGATTTTGCTCGACTAAGGCTATATCGAGAAATATCATGTCTCACTCTTCTAGACTGTCCATGTGACACGTTACATAGAATCGTATTGTATGATGAGTCATGATTATTCCTTTCATTAATACATATGTATCACGACCGATACCTAGATGACTATAAGTCCGTGCTCCTATTCTTTCACTCTTCACTGCTTCTCTTACGTAAAGTCTTTTTTTTTTTCTCAATTTCATGCTTTCAATCTATCATGGTTGCATCTTCTTCTTCTTCCATTCCAGCTTTTCATTTGGAATCATTCATCAGATACCTAGATGTCCTTTTATCAGGAGTGATAAGTGATATTCTATTCAACACTCTAATTGAACCAGGCACTGCATTGTTGATGTTTGGTCCAGCCTTTCACCTTGGATTCACCTATGAACAGCTTCGTGAAGTCAAACCCAGTTTTTCAAAGTGCCTTGAGTAAGTTCTGCTTGTCTAATCTAACAATCTTATGGATCCTCCCAATGCGTTTAAGTATCCACGAGCATGATCGAAAATAATGAATGGTTGAGCCAAATAATTAACTAGCGTTGAAGCACATCATAGTGACACATGGAGGCAAGAAGAAATATATGAATGCATCAAACTCTCCTTGCACTAATATCCAACCAATTCCTTCTTCCTCACAACAGCGTCAGCTTTTTCGAGTCAGTCGACTAATACATACCATTTTAAATGTGGCCCCATGGGTCCAACGATCATGGATGTATGTGCATTCACCCACCTTTTATCTTTTGGAAAGCCTATCTATCCGAGCCTTACTCTGAAACATTCACATTCCTTCACCCTATTAGACAAAACCAATAAGGCATATTCCACCTTCATGGCTCTTCAAAGAAAATCTTCGGATGAGTTGATGAAGAAGAACACACGACTTTCCTTTTGATGCGGATTTTTCGATTCCTATTGTTTGTGAGTGCCCTACAAATCACTAAAGAATATACCCATCTAGCAGAGGTGCTCACTCAAGGATGTCAACTTGTCCTTGTCCCTTTTGTGCTTGACCACCCTTACCATAGCATGTATAAAGGAATTACAAAGGGATTTTACCACACTAGTGTGTCTATCTGGCTTCTCCAAATGTGGTTCTATGAGTATTTTGGAGCAAAGTTTGTTAAATCTATTCCAACAGTAGTAGATTTTACTTCCTTTAGCCACCACAATAGCTTACACCCCAAGATCAATTATTCTTTTGTTGACTGTATGAATTTCATTGTTTCTTTTACTCTCGATAAGTCCGATCATTATTTTTACCCTTTTAAAGATAAAGAGTTTGGCTTAACGTGGTTCACTAAAGACAATGAGTCGACTGACATCGAGATGGCAAGACTCAAAGATGAGGCTAGGAAAGGCTATTTAATCTGTAGAGAACTACCATATCCCGACACTATAGATATAGATGTTAATGCCGAAGCTGGTATTGAACAATACTATCTTAATTTCTTGCTTGTCAATTTGATTTGGCTTAAGGTATCCATTTTCCTTTCATTTACTGAACTGGTAACCAACCTTCAACTAATCGAATAGTCACAGACTCGATCATCGCCTTTCAAACTCTCCGTAGAGGGTTTGATTCCATAAGCTCTTCATTCACGCTCCCTCTCTTCACCAACTATCTGTAATAGCTAGAACCATTCTACTCTTGTTGGAAAAACTACTACAGGACCCTGATCAGTGGGTCTCATGAATTGATTATTGGTCGGCTTTCTTTTTCATCAAATGTAGAAAAACCTAAGGTTGAGAAAAAGAAATCGATTACTCCTCAGTTGCCCCTATCTCCTACCTAGAGGAGGACACGATTAAGGAGAATGACATCAGCCACATCAACCATCCCAGTTCCAACACTAATAAAGACGATTGAACCTTCTTTCTAATCAACAAAAAAAATTGAGCCAGCTCAACCTAAATTGAAGTGTCAGAAGACCACGGTGGTAGGCCTAAGTAAGATGGTTCCAGCTACCGCTACAATCCCAGCACCAAAAACTTCAACCATTTTGAAGATTTCTAAACTTGGACCTCTAATAGCTCATCAACTTGTTATGCCTACAACGTCTAGTTATACTCCAAGTATTTTCTCTTCAGCTAAAGCTATCACAGACTTTGAAAAATATTACAAAACCAAATTCTAGTCGGGCATTCCACCTTTAAAATATTCATGGGAGCTGGAAGAGGTGTATAAGAGATATAAAGATGGTCACTTCAATATGGCCTTTAATAAATAATAGAGCAAATAAGAAAGATTAAATGATCATAATCTTCCTTTTGATTGATATCTCAAGCATATCGTCCTAATCTTCTTCCTTTTCCTTGTTCCAACCGAGCTCTAGCTTTGGTCATCAATCTTACCAAAATTTTACCAGTGGTCGACCGATTTACCACAGTTGTTGTTCGGTTAAATTTAGGTGCATGTTATTACAACCTTTTTCTCTTTTCCATTGTAATTATCTTGTAATCCTTCTTACTTACTCTCTTCTATTTTTTTATTTTTTTTTACAGTAACTAAGGAACTCTCGGCCTCTTAGAAGTTAATCCATGTATCAACTCCTCAAGTTAAAGTCTTTCAGTCGTGCTTCTCAATCCTCTGCAGAAAGACTTGAAGTTTCTAACTTAGAAAGGACCACGATCGATGTTCGTCGATCAGAAGATCAAACAAAGGGTCAAATTGAAGAGGAGGTAATAATATACCAGCCTGTGGAGTCATTCGGCGTTCTTTTGCAATCAATAATTGCATCACTCACACCTGGTCCGGATCAGGAAGTTGTAGAATTGGTTGTGCCGACAACGTTATCGTCTGTTCAACCTACTCCATCTACAAACTCGACCAATCAATAAGGCTTCAGCCCGATTGATGAACACAAGATTATTCTTTTTGACAAAGCAGAAGTACTTGAAGATGAAAGACATTGACCAACTGAAGCTTCTCTTGGTCAAGGTAAGAAGTTAGCCGATATTTCTCATACCTTGTCTTCTTCTTTTGAGACACAACTTCCTATAGAAGACATCTTATCTTCATTCGATCAAGCCTTCCCGCATGATATCTTGGTGGCTGAATCTCCTACACCTTCATCAAAAATTCATCAGTTGTAGGAAGAATTACGAGTCCTCATTCATTCTGGTGCTGCTAACATCATTATATTAGGATCAATCGAAAGACTTAACTTCCTCATTCATTGGTATCAAACTCTCACTCAATCGGACCAGTCCCTATCGACCAAACTACCCGCACTTTATGACTTTCTAAGTTTGATTC
This sequence comes from Magnolia officinalis, assembly GCA_021015155.1. Taxonomy (NCBI): domain Eukaryota; kingdom Viridiplantae; phylum Streptophyta; class Magnoliopsida; order Magnoliales; family Magnoliaceae; genus Magnolia; species Magnolia officinalis. Next base: position 3,747,158 of record JAJHSJ010000016.1, on the reverse strand, counting down.
ATAGGCATTAGGATATAGTTGATGTGGTTGACAGACTTCAAGTCGAACACTTGACTGTCTCCCTTAAAATGACTGAGATCACAGTTACTCGAGAGCAACTTGGTTTTGTATATAGTAACCTAAAAGAGTAGGACTCATCTTTGATCAACCTAAAAGGTCAAACCTCGATCATGGAAGATAAACTGAGATTCCTAAAGTAAGAAGAAAGATCTTTGACCAAATGCAGATAGGGTCAGAAGGCATAAATCAATCAATTAGGTGCCTTCATGAAAGAACACACTCCACTGATTAGCGAGATAGTATGCTTAGAAGCTAAAACCAAGGCTGCTCTTCATAGGTAAGAAGTCAGGTAACCAAAGCTTCAAGAAGCGGTTGCCTCTATTACATCTTTTGAATTCCGATTGGTTTATACTTGTCCGTTATTAGTCTTATGATTTCTTTTTTCTTCAATACAATCAAGTAAAAGGCTTTCTTTCCATTTGTATTGCTTTCTCAATTACTTAGTTTTTTCCTCTATGTGCATAACCGTATTAATGACTTAGCCTATTCATAAGAATTCGTTCACATGTTTCATGCAATTAATGGGACACTTCAACCATCACGACGTCTCATCTTTGGGCATAATTACTCACTCTGAATGATTATATAAAGGACTCTCTAGTGTTTGTTCCCTTACACATTCAAATTTCTATTTTTTTCCCTTGTCAAGAACTCTTTTCTTTTTTCAATGGTCGTCACACCCATTGGGCTTAGAGATTTCTTAGAGAAGTCATTACCATGGACATTAAGACTTTCACTCATTCCACCCTTCAATATGACATATATTCATTTGTTCGTGACATTTGATTCATTGCCAGGATGATGTTCCCTTCACTAAACTTTTGGATGCTTTGATAAAACTTCATACCAATGGCAATGCACAGTTCGTTGCCGAGAAAGATCTAGAAAAACTTTATGCTCATGTGAATGAACGTGTTGTGATTCACAGGGAAACAAGCATACTCTCCGATCAATATGATTGGGCTTGGTACAACCGCATGTATTGGACTCGACAACATCACTTCGATAAAGTGATGCTAAGAATTCTTTAGGTTCATTGTAGAGAAATTAATGACGATCTCCAGGAAAGCAAACGAAACTACCATGTAAGGTGCTCAAACTACTCCCAAACCCTCCTGAACCTCATCAATTTGCTGGTCAATCTCTATCAAGCTTGGTCATGCGAGAGTAGCGAACAAAAGAGAGAGTATGAGCACAAAGATGAGGCCATCAGTCCCCACATCGACCAAGTCTTGCAGTTTCTTAACCAAGCTCTAGAAAGCGGAGAATATTAGATGGCTCAAAGGCAAACAGCTGAACTCATCAGAGAACGTAGAGTTAAAGAATTTGATGAGATGAAGTCTACTTATGCCTGGTACATAATCTGGCTGAACATTTTTTAAAATATAATCCGCCTATCGGCCGTATTTTGCTAGCCTTGGCCTTATAATACAACACTTATATTCCCGCTTACTTCTATTTTTTGATAGATTTCAGTCTTTATTTGTCATTTGGGGCTATTTTAACCTTCCTTTGACATGATCTTTCCATATCTCCCATAGTCTTAGATGAAACGATTTTAGAAATCAACCGTTTATCGAATATTTTGTTATATTTCTATCAATGTCACAAAGGATATAAGCTCCTCCATGGAGAAATTTTACCACTGTATATGGTCCATCCCATGTAGGCAACCACTTATAAAATTCATCATCTTTAGTCACGAGAGGCAATATCACTTTCTAAACCATATTGCCTTCAACAAAAGCTTTCTTTTTCACTTTCTTATTATATATTCGAGCAACTCTCGCCTTGTTTTTCATAATAGAGTTTAAAACCTTTAGCCGAACTTCATCTAAATCATCAAGTTCAACTAGCATAACTTATGGGAACTCAGTCAGGGTCAAGTTTTCCTGATATACTACCTGCAATGATTGTGCAGTCACTTCCAATGATAACATATTATCTTGTTCATATACCAATCTGAATGAACTTATCCATGTGCTTGTTCGAAATGAGTTGTGATAAACCCAAAGAGCTTCTAAGAACTTAATATGCCACTATTTAGGATTTCAATAAATCATTTTCCCTAAATTATTCTTAATGACCTTATTACTAGCCTTGGCATGGCTGTTGGCTTAAGCATGATAAGGTGATGAATGCATCAATTTGATCTTATACTAATCGATCATTGCCCTGACTTGTTTGAATGAAAATGTTGCTCCTTAGTCCATAGTGATTGACTCAGGAATTCCAAACCGATGAATTATATAAGTTTCAATGAACTTGATAAATTTCTGGTGATCTGTTCCCAACATCGGCTTTGCTTCTACCCATTTGGTGAAGTAATCGATCACTACAGTAATAAAACTATCTCCCTTAGTTAACATAGGGTAAATTTTCTCTATCAAATTAATGACCCATCCTCAAAATCAAGGTTTGACAATCGATGCAGTTTAATCGCAAGCACATGTTGTATCGACCCATGTTTCTAACATGCTTCATACCCTTTAGCATAATTATTACAATAGGAACACATGCTACTCCAAAAATACCCATAACATCGAAGGGTGAGCGTCGTTTTCCTTCTAACCTGATGTGCTCCACAAATTCCCTCATGCACTTTGCCCATGGCTAGCATAGACTCCTTTTTACTTAAACATCGCAGCAGTATGCCATTGGCCCCTTTTCAATACAACTCCTTATCGATCAACATATAGTTTATGACCATCTTCCTAATGTCTCTGTCGACCTTCATCTGTGAAGACCAAAGATATTATAAAATTGAAGCTCTTCAATTGTCATCTCTTACCTCGACTTGGAAATTGTTGACGGTCGATTCCTGGTGAAAACTAAGGTTAATTACTTCCTTTACACAGTTACCACTCTCTTCAATCCTTGGGCGATTTAAGACCCTGATGCTAACTGTGTCATTTCATTAGCATTAATATTATTTTCTTGAGATATATGTTTGAACTCGACCTCATCAAATATTCTTAGTAATTATGTCACCAAAAGATTATATGATTGTAAGGTTGTACTTGTATAATTAAATAAATTAATGAGCTGGTTTATCACTAATAAAGAATCGCCCATAACCAACACCTCTTTTGCCCCGAAATTGGTCAACAACTCTAAATAGATTATCAAGGTTTCATATTCGGCCTGATTATTGGTGCAATCGAACTCAAGCTAGAATGTAAATTCTTATTTTCTACCAGTTGGATCGATTAGAACAGTCACTGCTCCTGACCCTTTATCAGTCCTTAGACCATCGAATATCAATCTCCAGGGTGACCAATAAACCATATATAATTCTAATGCCTCCAAAGGAAGTTAATTCTTTATATCTGAAGGATGTTTGGTTATAATATTTGGTATGGCCTGTCCTTTTACATCCCTTTGTGGCACATAGACTAAGTCAAACTCATATAATGAGAGAATCCATTTATCAATTTGGTCATTCAGAATCGCATGATTTAACATATACTTTAGTAAAACAATTACTATAATTACATTGACTATTTCATCTAACAATAATGTCATAATTTTGTAGCCGTGAAGTACAATGATAAATATAACTTTTCTATTAAAGAATATTGTCTCTGAGTATCTAACATCATTCGACTAAGATAATAAATTGTACGCTCTTTTCGATCATCGTCGTCTTGTGCAAATAAAGCTCCAACTGATTTTATAAAAGCAACGATATACAAATTTTAGTAGTTGACCCTTTACTAATAGCATCAACACTGGAGGTTTAAATAAATACTCTTTAATGTTATTAAAAGCCATCTGATATTTTACCTCCCATCTGAACTCATCTTCTTGTTTAATCTTCAACAAATGAGAATTAACTTTGCTAAGAAACCTTTGTAACTCAATTTTGATTTTTAGTGGCCGAGCTTCTAATATTGCTCGTGCCTTACGCTGATTGATCCTTCCTGATTGACTCAAAACTCAAAAAAAAAAAAAAAAAAAAAAAAAAAAAAAAAAAAAACATTCGATACACCAAAAGTGAATTAAGAGGGTTCATTTTTAATTTGTAAATCCTCATTCTCTCGAATGACTTTTGTAAATGGTCAAGATGGTCGATTTGAGCACTACATAATTGACATAAATTTTTATGAATCGGCCAATCATATCATGGAAAATGGCGTTCATCTCTCTTTGATAAGTAGCTCATGCAGACATTACAAACCAACAAAAGATACCTAAAAGACCAAGATATCTTAAGGCTATTTTTGAGACATCTTTAACCACAATGTTTATTTGATTATATCCTGAATGGATATCCATAAAGGATATCATTTGATGTCCAACAGCCCGATTGATCAGTTGATAACCCATAGGCATAGGATACTCATCCTTTTGTGTGGCTCGATTTTAAATTTTGAAAATCAATTTGTAATATGAGCTTACCGTTATTTTTTTTTTTAATAACAGGGACTATGTTTGAAATTTACACGGCATATTTGACGGGTTTAATGAAATATACTTTCAAAAGTCACTCGATTTCATCCTTGATCTTTTGCCTTACGTCAGTCGTCATCCCTCTAGGCGACTTTTTATGTTGCCGATATCCCTTCTTCATGGGTAACCTATGTTCAAGTAGATGTCAATCTAATCCAGGCAACTCATGATAATCCTAAGTAATCGGTGAACTCTTGAAGTTAATGAGTTTGTCCTATGTTCAAGAATCCAAGAATCAACTAATGAAAATAGTCTTAAGATGTTGCTCGGTCCCTAAATTTCCTCTACTAGTGGATCATTAACTTGAGCTCGATAGTCCTCTAATTTCTCTAAAGTTGGTTTCAAAATTTTCATTTCAATACCATCTTCAGTTTCCTAATCAACCGGTATTGGTATGTCAGCCATATCAACAAAAACATTCATTATCATGATTTCGCAATCTCTCCTCGAGCTGTCACACTCTTGCCGTGAACTCGGCCTTGACCAATGATCAGACCATCATGTGATTTCTTCTATTGTACACCTTATAGTCATACGAAAGGGAATTGTAGTCTTCAACAACTCTTCGCTTAATCGAATCATGGTAGAAATATCTTGTACGACATTATCAAGGTTAAGTTTAGCATAAATTCCAAATGGCTTATCATTCATGTCTCACCCTGTTAATCGTATTGGTCCAATGTCATCTCTATAAAAATAAGCATCGGCTGCATTGGACATGGCTAAGAATGGTTAATTATCAGTCAAAACTAATTCTACTATGTCTTTATTCCAATAAATCACGAATTAGTGTAGTGATGATGGAATGCACGAGAATGAATGAATCCAATCTCATTTAAGCAAATTATTGTAATTTGTTGAAGTATCGAGCATAAATAAAATGGCCAACACATTCTTGGTTCTCACCATTAATTTGACTGGTAAAACTCCATGCTTTTGCGTTATTCCTCTAAAAAAATTACTTATTGTGACATTGGTTAAGACAATGTCATCTTGAGTCTTTTCTAATTTAACCATCATTCTAGCTGGGAGAATATTAACAGAAGCTTCAGTATCGACCAAAATTAGTATAGGTCGAACACCCTCCTAGGCGAATAGAAATATATAATGGCTTTAAGCATTGGGTCATTATTAGAGTCAGCATTTTAATAATTATTTTCTCAAAAAGGGAACCTGGTTCGACCTTCACAGTTGACACCTTTTTGGCTTCCTCCTTGGAATCATAGGATCCATGTTGTATAATTATCGAATGGCCTAACTCTTCCACATCTCCTTTTATCATGCTTGGTTGAGAGAGTTTATCCTAAAACTTAATGGTTGTTTTAGCACCATATTACAATCCAATGTAATAAGTGGAAATGAGCCAAATTGTTTGACTGAATTCAAACATTACCCCTCAGTTGTTTTCGAATTTGGTTGATTATCATTTCATGTGCAGCATCATTAGTGGTTCTTCCATCCATCTTAGAAGAGGATGATTCTAATGCTCTTACTTTACAAGCATCTGAGACTATTTATCACTTAAATATTATGTCAATTCTTCCATGTTTAGTTTTGCCTTATTGTAATTATAATTTTCGACCGAGCCATGCCCCACATACAGTTTGGTTGATTCTTCCATATCAATTCCTACCTTATCACTTTTCTAATTTTTGACTAAATCATAGCCCATAAGAAGTTCTGGTATTTGATCCTCCTTCTGACTTTGGCGTCACCAGCCTCGGTCAAATTGGTGGGTACATTTGAGGTTGATCCCAAAGAATGACTTCTATTTGCTGCCTGTTACCTTTGTCAACGTCGCTTCTGAGTACAAGTCATTCCCTCTGGTATCGCTGGAAATTTTGAATGACTCAACTTTTACCAAATGCCTTTACGGCCGAGCCAATTTTAACCATCCTTGGCCCATGGACTGTCCCAGGGTGATCGTTGATGTGTTTGTCCTTATGTGGGTAAAAGGCATTTCCTTTCTCATAGTTATCATTGACCGATTATCTTGCTTGATATTTAGGTCGATAGAATCTCCCATTTGATTGAGTTGGCCTACCACATTTCTCATAAAGGTACTAACAATTTGACATTATTACGCCTGAACGTGCTTTGGTATGGTCGATCATGGCCTTAGGCCTTAGACTTCTCTTACCATTTTGCTCCTTTGGTTGACCCATTTACACTTCAGGATCAACATTTTATTACGTCTGAACCAATCTTTCAGGATTAATGGTGGCCATATTGATCTCCATATTAGATGGAAACGGATTGGTATTGATCACTATTATTTCTTTCTCTTTCTCAGAAAACTTCAACAATCCTTTATCAATGTTATCTTGACTAACATTCCTGAAAACAACACACTTGTTAGTGGAATGTGACCAAGTCCCATGCCATTTGTTGTAATTAATTTTCTTCAGCTCTTCGGTTGTCAGAATATTATGATTAATTGAAATTTTAATAAATTTGTTAGGTAACATAATGTCAAAGATTTCGTCTGTATCAAAAATATCGAAGGTGTACGTTCTTTGAACTTTCTGTTTAGAGGGTGTCGCTGCTTCTGCTTTAGAGCTAAACATGTAAATGGTTGTTTAGCCATTGTTAAGGCATAAAAAGAGAAAAAGGTAGCAAAAAGATCGTTGTGCGCAAAACATTGTGCGAAATTAAGTGTTGTGCGCAAATCGTTGTGCGGAGATAACCCATGAAACATAGATAACCGTACAAAGGGGTCGACACAAGGAGATCCACACACTAGGATCCGCACAAGGAGATCCGCACACCAGGGTCCGCACAAAAGAGTCCGCACTAGGAGATCCGCACACCAGGGTCCGCACGAAAGAGTCCACACACCTGAGTCCGCACAAAGGATTGCGCATAATGAGGGCCACGTAAAGGATTCTGCACGTTGACTAAATAGCATGTTCTCATGTGTGAGAAGGCTATAAATACCCTGACCCGTCAGTAAGGGGTCAGAAGTAGCCAATCAAGAAGCAGGAGAAGAGTCCAAGAAGAGAGAGGTAGAGCCCGCTCGCATTGTGCGGTGCACAACACCATTGGCGCATAAACATTGTTAGCGCACAACAGGTCTGAGCACACAATAGAGCTGGCGCACAACAGAGCTAGCTCACAATGGATCCTGACGCGCAGTGGATCCTCCTGGCGCACAATGAATGCTGGCGTACAACAGACCTAGGCGTACAATGCTATTAACGGGCACACAACAGTGTTCAGTATTCAGTGCATAATAGTCTGCAATATACGATGCTTCCAGCAATCATTACCTTAGCGCATAATATCTTTTATTTGTTTTTTTTTATCATAAGTCTATTTTGGAATCAAAGGAGAAAGGGATGTAAAAGAACTTGGAATAAACAAATAATGTTCTCGTCTTCTTTGTCTTCTTCTGTTAATTATTAAGTGAATGAAATTTCCCGAATCAAAAGCATTTGTTTCTTGTTCGATACAAAATGGCGACTCTGCTGGGGACTTTTCTTATATTCACTTGAATATTAACTCAAGAACTACACGGGAGATAATCACGACTGTTTGACGTCTTTAAGGCGTTAAAATGGCGACTCTCAATGGGAACATCCTACCTTTCATCTCCAAAATAGAATACGACTAGATATAAGTACTAATTTTTTTATCGTTTTGTGAATGTGAATGACTCAAGGGAAAGAATATTGCAACCAACCAATTAATGGCAATCGTGCAAGGAAATATAGTTTTCTACTTCACTACGACAGGATTTGTTGTGGAGTATGCTGATAAACAAACTGGATGTCGCAAAGATAAAACAGTAACAAGCAAGCAAATTGAATCACGGGGAGCTGTCACAGTTGTAACTGCTTCGCCAGCAGCAAAGGGAGAAAGAGATAAATGGATCATCGTCAGTCGTAGGACCAGGACCCAAAATGTCACTGTAGCAGGAACAAATTCGCCACTAAGAAGAGCTATGGGGCCGATAACACGAAACATAGCCAGAAACATCCTGAACTCACCCCGTCAACAATCTATCCCACACAAGTGATGATTCCTTCAGCCGCGCAAGATTTCCCTGCTTTACCTATTAAGGGCCTCCGATGGACAAAAGAATAGAAAGGGAAAGCTTTACTGACAAGCCCACTCGGATCCGCATCTCCAATCTCCATGTCTTCCCGTTCAGCTGGTTACTCCAAAAATACACAAGGTTCAAGCAAGTCCCCTCTTTCGACAACTCCCATAATGTCAATGTGCTCTCCTCTTTCGATTACTGCCTCATCAGGAAGTGAAGAGGCTGTCGTTCGCATGGCTAGAACAAACCAAGGACCTTCTCCGATTATAGAGGATCGCATCGCTGAGATGGCAGAAGCGCAAAAAGCATTAATGGAGGAGTGTAAGAGCCTCCGGGAAGCCTTGGGAACTTTAGCGCATAATGTGGCGTGAATGGCGGCACCCCCAACGACCGATAACATAAACGAACGAGAACAGCATCCTGAAGGGTCCCAGCCGCCATGGACTGGGTCACACGAGTCTGCCCCTACGATGAGAGCATTAACACAAGAAGATGTATGACAGGTTGTCGAAGAAGCAGTCAGATCAGAAAGGGAACGTGAGAGTACAAGAAGATTCAGGTATCGGACACCATATCTAAGAGAAGTTGAGGATATCCCGTTCCCAACTAATTTCAAGCATCCAGATTTTCAAAAGTTCTACGGGGATGGGTCGCCGGAGGAACATTTGATGAATTTTATTACCAGTATGAGAAATTTCTCTACGATACCACAGTATTACCTATGTTTGTTCGGATCATCCTTGACAAGTAAAGCTTTCCGATGGTATTCTAGTCTGGCCCCAGGAACGATATGCACGTGGGAGTAGATGCAAGATGCCTTTATGTCAAATTTCTTCTCTTCAGAACGCGATGTCAGCATTACAGAGTTGGGTTCGGTACGACAAAGAGAAGGGGAACCGGTGGAGAAGTTTATAGACAGATGGAAAACATTAGGAGCCTCGTGCAGAAAGCTACCAAAAGAAAAAGAGTAGGTCAAGATGTGTCAAAATTCCATGGAAACGAGAATTACGTTCGGTCTCACTAGCGCCGATGTTAAGACTTTCCGTGAATTGGCCACCAAAGCCCATGCCTTAGATCTGATGACTCGCAAAATACCAGCATTCCATTATGAAACGGCCAAAAGGGGATCTAGTAGGTTAATCGCAAATACTGTGGATCATGATAAAAGGAGCCAAGAAATAAAAAGTTCAAGAGAGAAAAGGGCAGAATGGAAGGAAGAATCAGATCGCCCTAGAAACAGGTTCGCCGGAAAAAGGCCTAGATCACTTAATTCTCACGACGGGTTTGCATTTGACAAGGAAGATGTTCTCTCTATAATGAATTAGCTGTTGAAAGCTGGTACGATAGAATTACCCGCGTCCAAGAGCCCTGAAGGTGCAGGAAGATCGAGAGAAAGAGATTTTTGCCACTACCATCGTCTGATAGGACCTCCGACAAAAAATTGCTATACATTAAAGTACATAATACAAAGAATGATAGACAGGGGCGAAATAGTGATCGGTAAAGAAAAAGAAAGGGATGCGAAGGCGACGGTAAACATGTTGACAATTCGGGAAAATGCTCATGACAGAACAGAAAAAGAAAATCATGATATGACAAGGAAAGCCATGATAATTATGCTATGGTCAGGAAAAGAATGGCAAGTCCCCCAAGGCAGAAAGTCAGAGCAATGAAGGCTGAGGTCATCAAGGACCAGCACAACAGTGAAAAGAAAGAGGATAAAAATGAAACAACAATAGTGACTTATGACGTCGTGAATTATCTGAAGGGTATACCGGCTCTGTTAAACATTTATGACGTGTTAAAGTTATCAGAAGATTGTAGGTACAGATTGATTCAAGCGCTATTCGACCACAATGTCAGAGAAACATTGCTGGTAGAAATGGAAAATGAAGAAAGCAAAGAGAAAGAAGACTGTATGCCAGTAGTCTCCTTCTCTGATGATGATCTATCTTGTGATGCAGGACATAATAGGCCATTAATGATAATAGACCATATTCACAAAAAAGAAGTAAAAAGGATTATGCTCGACAAGGGATCTGCAATAAACCTGTTACCGTTAACAATGCTGAATAAACTGGGTTACCGTTATTCTGATCTATGCCCTAGTGGAATGATGATACAAGGCTGTAATCAAGATGGGCAGCATGCTCTCGGCAAAATTATGATAACATTGGAAATAGGAGACTTAATTACTGATGTTGTTTGTCATGTGATTAGTGCGGTCACGATATATAATCTTCTCTTAGGAAGACCATGGATGCATCAGTACGGTATTGTACCATCTACCCTTCATCAATGATTCAAATACTGTAGGAATGGGATACAATATAAGGTAACTGCCGATGCAAGACCGTACACAGAAGCTGAAGCCTTCTTTGCAAATGCTAGTTACTACGATGGATTTGCTAGAAGGGAAGAGAAAAATAATGATAATGGCAAAGCCTTGAAAAATCTCACGTGAAACCAATAAAAGGAGAATCCAAAAAGGTAGGATCATTGGAAACTTCGGAAGCAAAGAAGAAGTTCAATTTTGTGCCAAGACATCTGAGGCAACCAGGACAACCGCCCTTGATATTACTATCGCCTGAACAGTTTAAAATCCTGCAGTCAAACTATACAGTACCATTGCCATATGCCGAAAGAAACAAGTCATTCTCAGCCGTTCTAGGAAAGTTTCATGTCACAGCCAATGCAAAATATTTGGAGCCGATTGAATTTTATGCCTCTTCGAAAGAAAAGATGGAAACAAGGGCTGAGAATAATATGTACCATGGCAAGTTGACATCTCGTGATCTCGAGAAATACAGGTCAGCAAGTAGAAGAATGATGAAAAGGATGGGCTTTGATAATGAAGAACTGACTGGTTTAAATCATAGGAAAGGAATTCAGGTCCCTATTGGAGTTGGCCAGAAGAAGAGAGAAAGATTTCAAGGATTGGGGGCAGAGTCTTCAATAAATATGGTCACAGTCGATCAGGTATTAGAGGCAGATCTCGAAGTAGTTAAGCACCCTGAGACAGCTCAGAAGTAGATAGAAGACGCGGGCAGCCCACGATGGATAGCTTACGAGAGGTAAATTTGGGTATGGAAAAAAAAAATGAGAAATACATTCATAAGTGCTGGTCTTCCTGAACAAGAAACCGATGAATACACCCGACTGTTGAAAAAAAATAAAGATGTTTTCGCATGGACATATGTTGAAATGCCAGGTTTAGAACCTTCGGTAACAGTACATCGATTAAATATTTCTAAGGACAAAAGACCGATTAAGCAAGCATAATGACGATTTCGTCCAGATCTAGTCCCTCTGATAGAGGAAGAAGTAAATAAACTGATCAAAGTTGGATTTATCAGAGAGGTCAAGTATCCCAAGTGGATATGGAATGTAGTCCCAAGAAAAAAGAAAAGCGGACAAATTAGGGTGTGTAGATTTTAGGGATCTGAATGAGGCTTGCCCAAAGGATGATTTTCCCCTCCTAATAACAGAACTATTGATCGAAAGTACGACGCAATATGCTGTCATGTCTTTCATGGATAACTACACTGGTTACAATCAAATTAGGATGGCTCCTGATGATGAAGAGGCAACAGCATTCAGAACCTCGTTAGGAATTTATTGCTATAAAGTTATGTCGTTTGGTCTTAAGAATGCTGGGGCAACATACCAGAGGGTGATGTAAAGTATCTTTCAAGATATGATGCACAAGCATGTCGAATGTTATGTTGATGACCTCGTGGTTAGGTTGGGTAATCATCAGGAACATCGTGAACATTTAGTATCGGTTTTCTGTCGACTCAGAAAAAAGCAGCTAAAGATGAACCCAGCTAAATGTGCTTTTGGAGTGCTATTAGGAAAATTTCTTGGTTTCGTCGTCAGGCACAAGGGTATCGAAATCGACCCAGGGAAAGTTAAGGCTATTCAAGATATGCCGCATCCGAAAACATTAAAAGAATTGAAAAGCTTACAAGGGAAACTGGCATATATTCGTCATTTTATCTCGAATTTGGCAGGAAGATGTCAGCCGTTTTCCCATTTGATGAAGAAAGGAACAGAATTCATGTGGGACAAAGCCTGTCAAAACGCGTTTAATTCAATAAAAGAGTTGTTGAGATAGCCTCCGGTATTAACAGCTCCTATTAAAGGCAAACCACTTATCTTGTATATATCTGCGGCTGAAAATTCATTGGGAGCCTTGTTAGACTGATAAATGAAGAAGGAAAAGAAATCGCTCTTTATTACTTGAGCCGAACTCTGATAGGCGCAGAATGTAATTACTCTTCGATCGAGAAGGAATGTCTGACACTGATATTTGCAGTACAGAAATTGAGGTATTATTGCCTCTCCCATGACATAACTTTGATCTCAAGGGCAGATTTGATAAAGTTTTTGATGACAAGGCCGATGTTATCAGGAAGATTGCCCAAATGGACTAGCAGTAGCAGATTTCTTGGCAGCGCATCCCGTAACGAAAAGTGAGACAATTTGTGATGATTTACCCGATGAACACGTAATGATGATTAAACCACAAGACCAATGCCAGATGTATTTCGATGGTGTTCTGGAGTGTCAGGAGCGGGGGCATGAGTCATTTTCATCACACCTCAGGGTGATTTATTACCATATTCTTTCACATTGGGCACTGCTTGTATGAATAATGAGGCCGAATATCAAGCTCTCATCATCGGGATGGAAATTGCTCGTGAGATGAAAGTAAAGAAGTTGCATATTTTTGGGGATTCCAAGCTAATTATAAATCAGCTAACGACTGACTTTGAAATAAGGAAGCAAGAACTCCTACCGTACTATCAAAAAGCCCAACAATTATTAGAGTAATTTGGCCATGTTGAAATCAAGCATGTACCACAATCAGAAAATGCGAAGGTAGATGCTCTGGCTAGTCTAGCTGCAACCTTGTCCTATTCAAACCGAAGTCCGCTTCAAGTGACTATCGAAGAAGGAAGATTCCTGCCCTCTCCCGAAGTTGTCGAAGAAGTTGGCGAAGCATTTCCGATATTGTGTTTAGAGGTGACAGTGGATGATTGGAGGCAGCCATTCATAGATTATCTCAAATATGATATCTTGCCAGAAGATCCAACACAAAGGCAACAAATCAGACAGAGATCAAGCAGATTCATCATTCGCAGTGAAGTGCTCTACAAAAAATCTTACAAAGGGATGCTGCTACGTTGTCTCAACGAAAAAGAGGCAGGTCAAGTGTTACGAGAGGCACATTCTGGAGAATGCGGGGCACGTCAAGCTGGACAAAATTTATTTCATCGAATACATCGAATGGGGTATTACTGGTCGACATGTTCAAAGATGCAATAGATTGTACAAAAAGGTGCCACGAATGTCAAATTCATGGAGATGTCGTGCATGTTCCCCCTGAAGATCTCCATCAAACAGTTACTTCTTGGCTTTTCGCCGCTTGGGGACTCGATGTTATTGGGCCCATAAATCCGTCTTCATCCAAGGGAAAACAATATATTCTGGCAGCAACAGACTACTTCTCCAAATGGACGGAAGCGATTGCATTGTCAATTTCCTTAGACATGCAATAATATATCGCCACGGCATCCCAAAGAAGATTGTTACCGACAATGGTACCCCCTTTAAGAATAGAGGTATGGAGAAACTATGTTTAAAGTTCGATATCCAACATTCATTTTCAACACCTTACTATCCGCCAGCAAACGGATTAGTAGAGGCGTTTAACAAAATGATTGTGAAAATACTGAAGAAGACAGTGACTGGAAATAAGCACGATTGGGACGAAAGGTTACAAAGCACTATGGGCATATAGGACTACTCATTGAACGACAACGGACGCGACACCGTATTCACTAATTTATGGTGTAGAGGCAGTCGTTTCGATTGAAACACAAGTCACATCACTCAGAGTAGCAGTGCATTAGTAAATTACATATGATGAAAATGCAAAGATAAGACTGAAAGAACTAGACTTACTCGATGAGAAGCGTCTGGCAGCCCAACAACAATTGCAATCTTATCAAGTAAGAATATCAGCCGCTTTTGATAAGCAAGTGAAATATCGCTCTTTCAAGAAAGGGGATATGGTGTTAATGTTGGAAAGACCAATAGTGGTGACCCGTAGAACAGGGGGCAAGTTTGACCCCAAGTGGGATGGGCCGTATATTATAAAAGAAGTATATTCAAATGGAGCATATAGAGTGGTTGATCAAGACGGACGGGGTATCAGTATATCAGTCAATGCGCGCTTCATCAAGAAGTATTATCCTTGAAGAAGGTTTTGGTTTTGATCTAGAAAGCTTATTGCCCTAATGCTTCTACATCAAAAGGGGGCAAAGACAAGTGAAGCCATGATCATGTATATTCTTTGTCAGACAATCGAATAAAGGAGGAATTTTAAATATATCATCGAAGATTACATATCAGCAATTTATTAAAAGAAAGCCACCATCGTCCGTGAAAATTCATCTAAATTGGTATCATCACCAGGCCGATATATCATTATTATGAGCACAACACAAATATCGTCAACATTATCAGTAGTGGTGATATATCGATTAAGACACTTATTATTATGACAAACGATGGTAGCTTATCATCATTTACGGAAGCTTAGCCAAGCCTATATGGCCAACTACGCATAAAGCCTATCTCCATCGCTATTCGGGCAATGGTGAGAAGCCAGTGGCCTTAAAAAGCCCGTGCAGGCCATCATACGCATACCTATGCTGGCAGCGGATGAAGCCAGTGACTGAAAGCCCAAAAGGGCCAAAAAGTCCTCAACGGCTAATCACGCGTAACACCAATGTCGTCTGTATAGCTTTCCGACAGCGTCACAGGGAATAGATGAAATTACCCTCTTGTGAATGGGCTCGACCTTGCAGATGAAGAAAACGTGGGCTGCAATGTGTGCTCTTTGGCCATGGTCCATAGATAGGCCAACCATGCATAAGACCCCCCATATCCTTGGCTTGATTTCAGTAATAACTCATGTGGAAGGGCCTAAATCTACTCATTGATGGACTGGCGGCCCTGCATTTGGTACCCCTAAGGTCGCCTTGTGTGCCCTGTGAACTCTAGAGAGTTACACCGGCCAACCCTGTGTGTAAATCCAACCGAGTTCACGGCCCCGATGGCTTCACTGGGGCCCTCTGATAGATCGTGGTTTGTGAACTCACCAGGCTGTGAGATGTTCAGTGAACTCATGAGAGTTACAGAGACTATCATGTGAGACCCGACTCCACTACTCAAGAGTCTAAACTGTGTTGCTCCACTACTCAAGAGCTTAAACTGTGTGTGATCGTCTAACTAAACTGAAACCTAGTACTGCCTGTCAAAATGAAAATCATATAAGGAATCCCAAACTGACAATCATAAGATGTGGAGATTTTGTTAGCGGTTCTTCATTAAAATATCATGTTGAGGCTATTGCACAGATGAATATGCTTAAAATGATTCATGATATAGAGATTTATGAAAAAAAATAAAATATCTCGAAATATCTCTAATAAAATTTGCAAGCTGTTTATATATCATAACACAAAAGGAATATTTACATACAATGCCTACAGATCTTTAGTTATGTTCAATATCTCTAAGTAATGTTGCAACTCTTCTTTTAATTGAGATTATGCCACAGCAGTTGTGCGCTCAGCTTCAAGAATTCTGCTACCATGATGAGGAACACCAATCAGTTTTGATTCCAACGAAGCAGCAACTTCCCTATTCCTTGTTCGTTCAGCTTGTACAGTATCAATTACTTGAGTGTTCATTTCAAGCTCTACTCTGATCTGACGAACAGTTAAGTCTTCTGCTTCTTTCCGACTCTTGAGTGATAGAATCTCTCTTTCAAGAAGAGCGATTTGATCATCAATAATCGCTTTACTTCTATCGAAAACTTTTAACTTCTCATGGAGAGATTGATTATCAGCGTTGCGATCGGCAATAACATCATCTGAATGAGAAAGCTTCTCCTTATTTAATGCCAATTCCTTCTGATGACTAAGAAATTTGGGAGCAATGAACATACTCCGCGCTGCTTCTAAGTTTTTCGTGGAATCATAAAACTGTGACAAGAAAGTGTAAAGAGACTGAACATCAACATGTGCCAGGCGAGCTGAATGAGTAGAATTGCTAGAGCGCTATCGAAAAAGGGCCATTGGGTTGAATCTTTAAAAGCACCGATGATAACGAAAATCGCATTCTTGAAGAGCCCCAACATAAGAGGTGGCACCTTTTCCAAGGAGAGTTTATCAAAAGTTGCAGTCACTAAGTTAGACCCTTCAGATCCACAGGGAGTTGGCGCGACTGAAACTAAAAGATAAGAAGTAGGGAAAGTAAGTTCAAAAGAAAACATAGGCATATCTAATGCTGATATAAAATAAGAAAAGAAAATTTATACCCGGATTAGGAACAACAGCGCAGGCAACCGGAACAGAATGGGTTGTGGGTGATGTAGAGCTGGGGACTTTTGTAGTCATAACAGCATTAAAAGAAAGCTCCTGAGCTCCTACAATACTTGAGTTAAGAGTACTTGGAGTAGGAACGTTAGCCGGATCAGAAAGAAATTCCAAACTTTGAGCTACTGGCTGAATAGGAGAAGGACACACAGTCGGGGACTTGTTAGTCTGAACGGGGGCATAAGATGTTTGGGGGACTACTGGCAAGGTTTCTTCTGTACTGGGAAGAAGAAGTACATTCCCTATCGTTGCCTGAATTTCGGATGGTTGAGCCTCTGTTCACTCCCCAAGTATAGGGTTGTGATGTAGTAATAAAACTCGGTAAGACCGAGGTCGAATCCACAGGGACTGGTCGTCACAATTCAAATTCACAATTCTCCTTAACTAATTCAACAATAATGGAGCAATTTACTAACACAATTCTATGGAAAAATAACTATTGAGAATAAGGAAGAAAATTCAATCAGAGGAAGCACTAGGACTTTCGAATCCACCCCTAATCATCCTAACCATTGTTTTGTCTGTTAATTCACCTTAATTTAGACTGATCCAACTTATCTAGAGAAAGCACAATCTGTGTCCTTAATCGGGCATACAGATTGTCTAATTCCTTCAAGCAATGCAATGAATAACATATCCCATGTCCAAATCGGGCATATGGAATATGCAGTTCAGTAAAGCACCCTGTTTCTTCCTCTACAGGAACCTGTTCATGATCAGATACAAGCACCTAGAATAAGCATCCAGACCACATCCATCCATAGACTCAAAGGTTCATAGATGGAGAAGTATAGAATTTAGACAATTAGGCACACTAGGGAAAGAAACAAATCAATTTAATTAAAGTAAAATTAACAAAAAACAATGGGTGTTCAAATTAGGAGTTTCATCTCAGCCCTAGCTGAGAGATTAGTTACCCATAAAAATCCATTAACAAATGGAAAATAAAGATAAAAAATCATAAAGGAAATCAAACCAATTTCTCTCTCTCTTCTTTCTCCTCTCTCTTCTCTTTCTTCTCTCCCTTGCTGTAGATCTGGAGCTCCTCCCTGGTTCTGAATGCCTTTCCCACGTCCAAAACTCCCCTTTTATAGCTGCTGGATGGCTGGAATCGGTGGCAGAGTCGTAGAAGGACTCGAAGTACAAATTTTCGCAGCCGTGATCGGTGGGCCCCACAGAGCATTTTCTGGAAAATCCACCCCGTCCATTGGATTCAGGACGAAATTTCAGTCAGGAATGGGTGGTTTTGAATGTCCATTAACGCGGCCCAGAGAAGAAAATACAAAAAGATCAGTTTTGAACGTCGCCGGGTAGCCCTTTTGTGGCCTCTGTATCACGCACGTGTGTACGCATGGGAGTGAACTATCAGCATGGTTTTGTAGTATTCATGGCCCTCTACAAGATGGACGGATCGGATCGTCCAGACAGACCTCGTGTGGGGTCCACTGACGTCCGCAAAAAGGGTCAGCGGCGTCCTTTCGCTGCGCGGAAACAGGGACGCGGTTTCCTTCCTCTGCGAAAATGGTGGGGCCCACTCCTTGAATTGAATTGAAAATCCACTCCGTCCATTTGACTCCCAACTGAAAACCGTCCAGAGATGTCCAGTTTCACTGTTTTTGGTGTGGCCCACCAGATTCTTCATTTCACCGTCCAACCGTCACTTGAACAACTAGATTTTTCTCCGGATGACCGTTTGAAATTCGGCCACCTAGGCAATGTTAATAGTCGTCATTTGGACCTGATGAACGGTCCGGATTATCTGTTGGAGGGATGGTGTGGACCCACAACCAAAATCCAACCGACCGTTCGCTGGACGCTGGCGGGCGAGGAGGGAGGCTGCGGGTCATCGTCCCGCTGACCGCCTTGGCCGGTCCGATGCACGGCTGCCACAACGAGTGCATGGTGCACATGCACCACACATGGGGCCCACTATGATGTTTATGAGAAATCTGCACCGTCCATCCTCTTTCCCATCTTCTTTCCACCGCCAAAACCCAATTTGAGACAGTTCCAAATATCAGGTGAGCCTGAAGTGATGATTTTAGGGGCTGATCTGACCGTTGGGGCACTCCCATAGTGATCCAAGAGCTAAAACTTGATATGTACGGTTAATTTATTGCCCTCATCTCATGTATGAAGTTTCGAACTGATCGGATGGCGGGAACCATGTGATTTTGCATTTTGGACCAATTTCGGGCCTCTTCAACGTGCTTTCCTCAGATCCCAGGCATGTAAAATCTTTATTATTGGTTTTTTGGGGTCCATCCCGTGCTCAGGTGGCTTTGGATCATCAAATCCATGCTTTTAATCCTCTTTTCAATTAACGCTCCTGATTTTATCCTGTAATAAAAATATAATAAAAATCCGATGTTAGGCCTTATCATGTACATTAAATAGGGCAATAATCGGGGTCTGAGATGCAATATTTGACCCTGATCACAACCCCCAACCAGCATTTTGCTAGTCCCGAGCAAAACATGCGAAAAATAATTTTAGAAATAAAAGACAATTCCTGTAAATTCAAGTGACTTGTGAGCTGATAGTCGAGATGTGATCATTCTACGATTCATGCATGGTGAGTGGAATTTTCTCCTGGAATGAAGTTCACTGTAAATTTCATAATCAAGTTCAGAATATTAAGCCATGAATTATAACATCCTAAACATTGAGTTCCATTAGTGTATAGTGTAATCTCGGCTTACGACCATTAAGAGATTCAATTGTCAATTTCATGATATCATTGGTAATTAACAACGAAGCTCATGTCACCCAGAACTGGAACCAACACTTGCCTTACAGATTAACCTTTTATTCTATCATTTTTTTAACTTTTCTTTATGAATAGTACGCCAAGGAGGATAATCAAATCTGCACCTATAGGGAGCAAACCTATGGTGAAAACTTGTCGCCTAAATCTTTTCTCATGTCAACTATGAGGAATCGAATCTTCATCTATAGGGAGCAAACCTATGATGACGATTATGCGACTTATTCTTTCAATTCTTCTTTATAGACTGATGCTAAAAATTTTATTTTTCAGGCTGGTTCCTTTCATGCTTAGTGATTACCATGTTATCAATTAATATCGAAAAAACTTAATGTGTAAACGAGATCTGATATGTGAAATCATGGCTCAATCAATGTTTACAACTTCTAATCGTGGATTAACAATTCAAACTTAAGTGTGAAATCTACCAGACAACTGAATCCAAGAGTCATAAATTTCTCACATTCTGAATCTTCGTAATTTCAAAATCACAACTATCCTTCAAAATCACTTTGAATTTAATAGAAATTCCAGAAAAATTTAAAAATTTTCACAATTTTTTGCTCAAGACCAAGAAAATACTGATTAGGTAACCTAATCTCCCACCCCCAACCTAAAATCTACGTTGTCCTCAATGTAAAAAGAAATAAGCATGCAATGTACATGAGACAACGAAAAGGAAAGAGGAGTAGGGAAAGATAGTACCTGGATGGAGAATCAAGAAGCTCTCAACAATATCAGCGTGAGAGTAAGTCAGCGCAAGAGAGAAAACAAAACAAGAATAAAATCCTACCTATACCACTTTCGCAGGTGCTCTCGATTGCATTTAGCGTATGCAACAAGCCTTTAAACCCCTAGGTTGCCCCTAGTGGACGAGTTGTAGTCTCGTGAGGGTTTTGGAGCAATGTTACCCACAAACATTGAACTAACTATTCATGCTGCAAGATTCATCTTCTGGCCAGTATCTTGATAAATTTCTCAGTAGGTTACTTAATAGGATCATCCAAAAGCCCTTTTTGTAATAGGCTTTGATGCCCTGAAGCATGATTTTCCAGAAAAACTTATGTACCTCATCAAAAATTTGATGTTGGTTCGCTTGAGGTATCCAAAGTATATATGATTCACCTGTGTCAGAAAAAGTTTCAAAGTTAGTGTCCCATGGTAAATCAGAGACTACAAGTAGATCAAATTGAGAAAAATTTTCAAGAAGTGGTGTAGTCTCAACATATTCCGATGTAGCAGACTTCGGTTCAATTTTCAGCTCCTCCTCCCTTAATGGTAAATAGTGAGAATTTGGGGAGGGAGGGGCTTCAGAGTAAGGGTTCTCTCGGTCAATGATGACTACCGAGATATCATCTTGCAAGGCATTCTCTATGTCTCTTATCATGGGATCATTTGAGTCTGCAAAGTGTGCCAAGCAATTATCAAAAGAGTCGGAAATTTCAACTGAGAGTGACTTATTTTCCTCATTGAAGTCTGTAATGCGATGCTCAAGGACTCCCTCGCCCTTAAAAGTATGTGAAGATATGCTCTCTTGCTCCAGCCCTGCACAGTCATATTGAAGATCAATAGGGGAAGCATCGATAGGATCACTTTGTTCATTGAAACTACTCAATCGAGGCGTTGAACTGTCCAACGTGTACAGCTCAAGTGGTGGTCTCAATTGAGTGGTTTCAAATTCCAGCGTCGTAGCGAGCAGCTCGTCCTTCTCCCGAATCACATTATTATTCAATTCAAGAGAGTGGTCCAAACATGTCTCACAGAAGTTGGAAGGGTCGGTTCTAATGAGCTCATCTTCCACTTTTAAATCAGATATGTCAGGTGAGTGGAGTAGCTCAGTATGACCGATCACTTCGTGTGCTTCTTGAGCATTGACCTGGACCATACTTGAGATTGATTCCAGGGGAATTTGGGTTGTGCTCTCATGAATCTCATCCCAATACTTCTCAGCTTCCAATTCAGTGCAGTACACACTTGAGCTGGGATCGCTTTTCTTACATTCTAAATTCGGTTGAGGTTCGAATAAACTAACCTCAACCTCATCATTGAGATCCTGTGTATCATGTAAGGAAAGTGTGTCATCATCACTGTATTTGAAAGACAACCATGTTTCTTCCCCATTCTTTCGAACAGTCATTGAGATCGACTCATCGGGAAAGTGAACCATATGTTCATTAGCACAATTCAACTCTTCATTCCAAATTCCAGAATTCTCTAAAAGCAAGTTAGGATTGCATTGTATTTCTGGATTGGGTTGTAACTGGGGTGAAATAGCCTTGTTCCTCTTATTGAGGTGCGATTCAATTGCCTCTAATGATTTTATCATTTTCGCAACATGCTGGTTGAATTGTTCTAGATTAAAACAAGAATCCTCTTGGATCGCTTCTGGTTGGTTCTCAAAAGTAGGGGATCCAAGAGAATTATCACTATAACATGTTGTTGGTTCATCTTCCCGACATTGATGGTTCCACTGATTAGAGTCATACGGATCATGTGTGGGAGAATCTGATGGTTGGTAATACATATTATCACTCATAATATAATCACGCATTGTTTCCTTTTTCTCAGATGAGTGATAATAATTCTCACGCTCATAGTTATGATAACCCCAACATTCACGTACTGTCTTGTTAATCCGTGGGGTGTAATTGTTCTCCTGCATATGATCACGTAAGGACTTCTTAACCGGTGGATCTTTATATTCCGGTCGGTTCTCGATGATAGTTTCAGAATAGCTTTGAGACATTGGTTGATTTCTAGCATAATCATCATTCCAATATAGGTTATTCTTCTCAGCATACTGACGTTCCCACTCGTGCATATACATGGTGAAACCCTAACTCTGAGTTTACTCCTAAAATAAAATAAAAATCCTACAGTAGCATGGAAAGTAAAAGGAGGGGAAGTTAGAACGAAATCACCAGATTAGAAATTCCTATGTTAAGATCCTGCAAAACAACACAAAAGAAATTAGTTCCTAAAAAAAAATTTTAAAGTTTAGAAAATTCTAAGATAGAAATAAAAAAGAAATTAGTTTCTAAAAAGGAAACCTAGAATAAGAAAATTTCTAAAACTAAAATCCTAATTCTAGAAAAAGAAAAAGTAGAAAAATTAGGAAGGGATTACCAATTTAGAAGTTTCTCTCAGGACCCTATAAAACAGGAAATAAGTTAATTTCTAAAATAAAGAAAAAGAACTCTAAGTTAGTAAAATCCTAAGCTATGAATTATGATAAGAGAGAATCCTAAATTTAATTTGGACCGAAACAGTCCCCGGCAACGGCGCCAAAAACTTGTTCACTCCCCAAGTATAGGGTTGTGATGTAGTAATAAAACTCGGTAAGACCGAGGTCGAATCCACAGGGACTGGTCGTCACAATTCAAATTCACAATTCTCCTTAACTAATTCAACAAATAATGGAGCAATTTACTAACACAATTCTATGGAAAAATAACTATTGAGAATAAGGAAGAAAATTCAATCAGAGGAAGCACTAGGACTTTCGAATCCACCCCTAATCATCCTAACCATTGTTTTGTCTGTTAATTCACCTTAATTTAGACTGATCCAACTTATCTAGAGAAAGCACAATCTGTGTCCTTAATCGGGCATACAGATTGTCTAATTCCTTCAAGCAATGCCATGAATAACATATCCCATGTCCAAATCGGGCATATGGAATATGCAGTTCAGTAAAGCACCCTGTTTCTTCCTCTACAGGAACCTGTTCATGATCAGATACAAGCACCTAGAATAAGCATCCAGACCACATCCATCCATAGACTCAAAGGTTCATAGATGGAGAAGTATAGAATTTAAGACAATTAGGCACACTAGGGAAAGAAACAAATCAATTTAATTAAAGTAAAATTAACAAAAAACAATGGGTGTTCAAATTAGGAGTTTCATCTCAGCCCTAGCTGAGAGATTAGTTACCCATAAAAATCCATTAAACAAATGGAAAAATAAAGATAAAAAATCATAAAAGGAAAATCAAACCAATTTCTCTCTCTCTTCTTTCTCCTCTCTCTTCTCTTTCTTCTCTCCCTTGCTGTAGATCTGGAGCTCCTCCCTGGTTCTGAATGCCTTTCCCACGTCCAAAACTCCCCTTTTATAGCTGCTGGATGGCTGGAATCGGTGGCAGAGTCGTAGAAGGACTCGAAGTACAAATTTTCGCAGCCGTGATCGGTGGGCCCCACAGAGGCATTTTCTGGAAAATCCACCCCGTCCATTGGATTCAGGACGAAATTTCAGTCAGGAATGGGTGGTTTTGAATGTCCATTAACGCGGCCCAGAGAAGAAAATACAAAAAGATCAGTTTTGAACGTCGCCGGGTAGCCCTTTTGTGGCCTCTGTATCACGCACGTGTGTACGCATGGGAGTGAACTATCAGCATGGTTTTGTAGTATTCATGGCCCTCTACAAGATGGACGGATCGGATCGTCCAGACAGACCTCGTGTGGGGTCCACTGACGTCCGCAAAAAAGGTCAGCGGCGTCCTTTCGCTGCGCGGAAACAGGGACGCGGTTTCCTTCCTCTGCGAAAATGGTGGGGCCCACTCCTTGAATTGAATTGAAAATCCACTCCGTCCATTTGACTCCCAACTGAAAACCGTCCAGAGATGTCCAGTTTCACTGTTTTTGGTGTGGCCCACCAGATTCTTCATTTCACCGTCCAACCGTCACTTGAACAACTAGATTTTTCTCCGGATGACCGTTTGAAATTCGGCCACCTAGGCAATGTTAATAGTCGTCATTTGGACCTGATGAACGGTCCGGATTATCTGTTGGAGGGATGGTGTGGACCCACAACCAAAATCCAACCGACCGTTCGCTGGACGCTGGCGGGCGAGGAGGGAGGCTGCGGGTCAGCGTCCCGCTGACCGCCTTGGCCGGTCCGATGCACGGCTGCCACAACGAGTGCATGGTGCACATGCACCACACATGGGGCCCACTATGATGTTTATGAGAAATCTGCACCGTCCATCCTCTTTCCCATCTTCTTTCCACCGCCAAAACCCAATTTGAGACAGTTCCAAATATCAGGTGAGCCTGAAGTGATGATTTTAGGGGCTGATCTGACCGTTGGGGCACTCCCATAGTGATCCAAGAGCTAAAACTTGATATGTACGGTTAATTTATTGCCCTCATCTCATGTATGAAGTTTCGAACTGATCGGATGGCGGGAACCATGTGATTTTGCATTTTGGACCAATTTCGGGCCTCTTCAACGTGCTTTCCTCAGATCCCAGGCATGTAAAATCTTTATTATTGGTTTTTTGGGGTCCATCCCGTGCTCAGGTTGCTTTGGATCATCAAATCCATGCTTTTAATCCTCTTTTCAATTAACGCTCCTGATTTTATCCTGTAATAAAAATATAATAAAAATCCGATGTTAGGCCTTATCATGTACATTAAATAGGGCAATAATCGGGGTCTGAGATGCAATATTTGACCCTGATCAGCCTCTACATCCCTTGAAGTTGATGTTCCACGAGCAACCACATCAGCAGCTTCCATGATACAAGGGGAATACGAAGCATCAAAAGAAAGAAAGATATTCGCACCATGAGAACAATCATATTCTCCATAATCGAGTTGCTCCTCATTATCTAGGGAGGTCTCCGAAATGGGATGAGAAGTATCAGAATGAGTGATTGGAGCATTAAGAAGAGAGGACTTAACTCCAACATCGCTATCTTCTCCAATATCTACCTCAGCATCAATATCTGCGTTTAGCAAAGCATCTCCTTCATCAGTTAGGCTTGTGGGTGAAGATGTATCGTCGCTAGCAGTATTCGTCGAATATTCTGATGAGCTGTCTTCTTCCGATATGGTTTGTTTCATTTATAGGTAGTCTTCACAGGGAGAAGACGTGCACCTTGGGTGGGAGAAGGAATTGGTTGTTCCAAAACTTCAGGAGACAATGACTTAGTATGGGAACAGGTCATAGGAGATGTAGCAATAACAATTCGATGCGCGACCGGAGAAGTTATGGCTGTAGTGCGATTAGCTGTGGATTCTGTAAGATCCACGACAGGGATAACTATGGCAGTTGCGCGTTCAATAGGCTGAGAAATTGTAGAGGAGATGGGCTCCATGACAGGAGGAATGACGGGAGCAGGATCTGAAGGCTGATTTTCTTCTTCGGGAGTAGGGGAAGGCAGAATACCACTTGTAGTTTCAAATTCGTTACGATGAGTGGCTGATCTTTCTCCTTGATTTATCAGATCCAGAGAAGAACCGAAAGCAATCCAACCTTCCAGAGTGTTTGGTCGTTTTATTTCTCTGATGGGCTCTTCCGTAGAAATTTTATGATGAAGCTGTCCCGGAACGGCAACTTGATCTTTCTCGTAAAAATATCCAATCCCTTGTTCCGGTCTGTAATTCCTCAAGCGTGGAGGAGGAACCCAGATAGGACGATCCACTGAAAAATAGTTGCGTACTAAATAGTAATGATGAGCCCACCATCACATCCAGGTATATGAAGTTATTACTCTATGATTGTACCCCAGAAGAACAAATCGAGAACCAAAATTTCTCATTAGGAGTCGCTTCCATATTAAAGCCCAATTATGAGGACCGATTCTATAACTCCTCATTGTTCGGGTGACCTCCTCACTTGCTTGGGGCATGGCTTGATCATATCCAAACTATCTAGCAAATCGACTTGGATAGTATGGTTCTCGCCAGAACTCTAGCCCTTCTCACAATGGAAGACTGCAAGAACGAATACAGAGAAAGAAGGTCCTCTCGACAGGTTCCAAGTCATTGTTATCTTCCACATCTCTGTCTTTAGCCTGGTATTTTAAGTAAAAGGGAAGAAGTAGATAGATTTCATGTTGTCAATTTTATCCACTATCCATTCATATCCTCTTTATCATTTTTCACTTAAAAAAATGCCACAAGGGCAGACGATTAGGGTGGACATAAGCCTTCTCTGTGTCATTGTATGTCCAGGGGAAATAAATGCCAAGCCATCCGGAGAAGTAATGCCATGGGGTAAAAGATGATGAAACTCTTAGTGCCAGGGAATATGTCCGAAAGCTCTATATAATGAACATAAGACAGGAGGGGCCAGGGAATATATTTTTCTGCCTTCTGCCATTGTACCCACCGCCACAAATAAAGTTGGCCGAATAGAGTCTGAACTTTTTAAACTGGGAAGCACAACTAAGCTCAACCAATAAGCCAGGAAAGCGACTAATTCAGTTTCGGCGATGATTTCGGATGGGCCCCTTATTTTTTTACGATTAGCTTCTAGTTCAGCACAATGACTGTCAGGGAACCTGAAAAAAGGAAAGACCAGTGAGCAAGTCATATTTATAGGTAAGTATTATTTGAAAGGGAAGAAAAATGTTAAAATACTTACACCAAGTATCGAGAAAAATGTGCTAGCCATTGAAGAGGAGAAATCTTATGGACATCGGCAAGTAAGATGTTTCACTAAAAAGCTCGATGGTTGATGCTGTAATTTTAGGTACTCTATTGGGTGCGACATAGGCAAACTCTTCATTCGAAGGAACGTATTCATCAAGGAAGGATCCAGAGATAGGTAGACCTGTCATCCTATATAGATCCCATAAAGTGATACATACTTCCCCTACCGGAAGATGGAAAGAGTTCGTAGTAGAAGACCAGTATTTCAGGAAGCCTTTGTAAATCATCGTGTCTTTTTGAAAGAATTCTAAAGTGGCTTCTATGGCATGATAAATCCTTGCTGTAATAAGGACGTCTTCATACTTCTTCAAAATTGCTTTGGCCCAAGCGTTGCAATATGGATGACTAGTCCAAAGCCCCCATGTTCTAAATTCTTCTTTACCCCACAAAGAGTTGCGATGACGGAAACGTTGTTGAATTGTTTCGAAGAAATGAGTGTAATATAAGGAATGAGGGTTATGACATAGCGTGAGAAAGCGCATGTATCTTACTTGCCCGATCTTTTGGGTTAAGCCTTTGTCTGTGAGGTAGCCTTCAAGGATTTGTGGCTCTTTGATCACCCAATTGGACACATAAAAGAGCCTGTTCTGTGTCATGTGGTCTGTCGGTTCACTCTGAAGAATGGACCGGTGGCACTGAAGTTGCAAAGGGAGAGCAATGGTCTCATCTTTATAAGGGTTGCAAAATTTAATCTCCTCAGTACTTAACTGAATCCCAGGCATTCTGAAAACGTCTTCGATTATGTTCTCGATTTTTTTCCTGAAAAGCTTCATCTTTGTTCTTTTCTCTTGTTTGTTTTGGAATGGTTGGGGTAGGAGAAGCCTTTACAGCGGAAGGGTGGACATCTTCAGTGCGAAAGTTGGTTGTGCATTTCAACCAATCCTCCCAATCAGACTCTTGTCCTGAAGTGGGGGGTCCCTCTATTTCCTTCATCAGTACGGCCATGTGGATATGTTCGGATAAGCGTTGGATACGATCGGCAAAGTTAATGATGACAGGAGCCGGCTCTTTGAAGAAGGAAGTGTACTTCTCGCCAGATCGGAGTCTTTTCTGATTGTGGGTCTCGGCAGATGGCGGATAGATAGCCCAACAGTACTTGGGGAGGCAAGAGGTCTTTTTGAGCTTGCCATTAAAAATCTATACAGGAGTCGGTAAAAAATTAAAGCCAGGAAGAAAGGTTTATTAAGCTAAAAAGAGAAGTATAAAAGATTGCTGAGAAGAGAGGATAAATAAATTTGAAGTGCAGAAGAATGTTCAAGCACAAGTCATTGTGAGCAAAGGGTTACACGTAAAGTGTTGTGCATAAGGGCATTGTGCACTACCTATCCTTGTGCGCAGAGTTTTGACTAAGTACGAAGAGGTGTTGTGCGCAAATCGTTATGTGGGACAAGATGTTGCGTGCAAAAAGGTGTTGTGCGGGACAAGATATTACGTGCAAAAAGGTGTTGTGTGAGATAGTCGTTGTGCGGCACGCAATGATGTTAGTGCACATAGATGGTAGCTTGATGCAGAAACAGTATGAAGCAGCAGGGAAAAGTGGAGGAAAAGAATACAAGTCCCGTATTTATAAGCGGGGCCTGGGCCGTTGTGCGGTAACCGTTGTGTGATAATCGTTGCCCGGATAAGGATGTACGTAATTCATTGTGCGCAGATCAGTAAGCACACAATGAAGAAAATAATCGTGCTAAAAAGGATTAATGATGCGCACAATAAAGGAGAGCAAAAAAAAGTATTTGGAATAAATTTTTATTAATCCTACATTATTTATTTTGTAGGTGTAAAAACAAAAAATGCAGGATTAAGGGGGCATCTGTTGAGGCATAAAAAGAGAAAAATGTAGTAGAAAGATCGTTGTGTGCAAATCATTGTGCGCGAATCGCTGTGCGCAAAAAGTTGTGCAGAATTAAGAGTTGTGTGCAAATCGTTGTGCGGAGATAAACCATGAAACACAAATAACCGCACAAAGGGGTTCGCACAAGGAGATCCACACACCAGGGTTTGCACAAAGGGGTCCGCATAAGGAGATCCGCACATAAGGGTCCGCACAAAAGAGTCCGCACTAGGAGATCCGCACACCAGGGTCCGCACGAAAGAGTCCGCACAGGAAGGTCCGCACACTTGAGTCCGCACAAAGGATTGCACACAATGAGGGCCTCGCAAAGGATTTCGTACATTGACTATGTAGCATTTTTGCACGTGTGAGAAGGCTATAAATACCCATGACCCATTAGTAAGGGGTCAGAAGCAACCAATCAAGAAGTAGGAGAAGAGTCTGAGAAGAGAAAGAGGTAGAGCCCGCTCGCATTGTGCAGGATAGGTGTTGTGCAGTGCACAACACCATTGGTGCACAAACACTGTTAGCGTACAACAGGTCTGAGCTCACAACAGAGCTAGCGCACAACAGAGCTGGCGCACAATGGATTCTCCTGGCGCACAATGAATGCTGGCGCACAACAGACTTTGGCGCATAATGATATTAACAGGCACACAACAGTGTTCGGTATTCAATGCACAATAGTTTGCAATAGACGATGCTTCCAGCAATCATTACCTTAACGCATAATATCTTTTATTTGTTTTCTTTATCATAAGTCTATTTTGGAATCAAAGGAGAAAGGGATGTAAAAGAACTTGGAATAAATAAATAATGTGATTGTATTCTTTGTCTTCTTCTGTTAATTATTAAGTGAATGAAATTTCCCGAATCAAATGCATTTGTTTCTTGTTCGAAACAGCCACTACTTAAGTTAATGCAATAGCATAATTAGGGTCATAATAATATCTTCTTGCTGACAAATTATTTTATCTCATTAACTCTTGAAGTAGGGCCTCATAACGAAACACCATCCTAGTCAAGTCATAAAGATCTATGAATTCGGTCATGATAAACTTCTTTCGAAGTTTGAATTCCAAACCATCTTAAGCTAATTAAAAAAATTACTTTGATCATGACACACTTGCATCAAATTTTTGCTCTCTTTAACTGAGTAATATAATTTTCAGCTGATTCTCCTAGCAATTGCTGAAAATGAGCAAGATCGGCCATGAAAAATTCTTTGTCCTTATAAAAGAATTGAGAATAAAAATTTTCTTCCATCGCTTATAGAAAATTAGAATATGAAGTAAAAGCTACTCGAGTGAGTGAATGACCAAATAATTATAATTTATAATACTCATTATTGTCCAATTCTCCACATTGTATGGTAAACTGACCTATGTGTTCTTCGGTCTATTGACCCATATCACCTGTAAACAGTGTAAACTCAGGTCAAAAGTTCCTCAGCAATGGGTATTGCTAATCAATCCAATCAGGATATGGCTTACGATTAACCATAGTAGTTCACCCGAGAACTGAGCCTACTACTTCCTGAACTAGTTGAACAATTTGGTTATGCTCCTAGTATTGTTGTGGAGCAACGAGGGGTACCTATGAACCATCCTGATATTATTTTTCATTATATGGTTAATTTCTAAGCAAAGATTGCCTGCTAGGCATTCCTTGATTCCTAGCCTTATGAATTGCATGTCCTGGACAGGAATACGTTCAGGATGTTTAAAATGTACTGGGATCGGTGAATTTCACACATCCAGAATTGGACTATGGTATGGTTAGGAATATATTGTGCATTTTGTTGTAACTGTGGCACTGGCTGGACTGGCGGAACGGGGAGCTGATTCCCAACAGACCTTGCATCGACCTATTGCTGAAGTGCAACATGTTCTCTTTCAACGAACAAAGCCACTTATTAAAGGATTTAGCCTAAGCTCGTGAGTGTTTAGTTTGAACTCGCGACAACTCAGAAATGTGTTGAATACCACTTTGTGCATCAATCATCCTAGCTAAAATAGTCTCAAGAGGTTCAACCCGAGATGTACATAGTTTATCTAGATTTGGTAGAACAAGCATCGGACTAGGCGGTCCCTTATTCAGGCACTTTTGAACTTGCAACTCCTCCTCATGAGTAGAGAGTTCATTACATGCAACACCGGCTATTGAAAAATTATGACCACCTCTTCAACTCATGATCCTAAGAAATTAGTGCACCGGTAAGTATACTGGTGTCAATAGTGTTCTTTTTGCACAGTCAGTACAAAAGAAATATTGATGACGATTAAGTATTTTATCTTGTCCCACCAGGTGTGCCAAAAATATTTACACTTCTTTGGTTTGCTTTCTATCACATGTAGTGTGCATTAGTGTGCCAGAATCGATATAACAGCTTGATCCAAACCGCTGAACTTCGACCCTAAGCACCGAAATAAGCAGATATGTATTATATGAACATATATGACCATAATTTGAGAAGACTGATCACTTACTAACCACACATAATTTTATAATGATCAGGCAATAATCGGAGCGTGGAGTTCTTCCTTTGAAGATGGGTGACTTTGTGCCTTTCATAAGAAAGGACTATCAAAATTCCAATGCAATCAAACAAAACAAAAAACTCATAATTGGTCATTAGGAGCAACTGTAAGAACATTTCTCTTAAAAAAACTGCACGATATAAGATAAAGAAAAAATCCAGCATATGAGCATAGATTTGGATTACAACTAAAGATTATAGCTAAGAATTACTACTACTATATTATCGCTGCTGAGATAAAAGATAAATTAATATATTTGACTTGATTAGTCGTTGGTTCTCTGTTGGATTCCTCAGCTATTTATAGAGTTCGGTTGCAGCTTATTCTTTTAGATCCTTCTTCCATTACTACAATGGTCACCACAGTTGAAACTCTTTCTAGATCCTTCTCTAATCTAGATCCTTCTTTGGTTACATTTCTTTTCACAACAGTTCCTCTTCTGTTGGCCAATAATTTGTTCGTCTTTATATCTCAAACAGCTCGACCACATTTCTTTGTTTGCTCGTAACTCTACCACAACATTTCGTCGACCAACCCCTGACGTGTAAAATTGGATTTACGCCATCTATAATCCCACAAAAAGTGCTCCATGTATCCTGAAGATCTTTTCATCCACTTCATATTCCTTATATGATGCCACATGTCGCCCTCCTATTAGCGTTTCTAGAATGGCTAGAAATAAGGTCCAACACTAAATAAATTACATAGTAGGGAATAAATTACAGCCAGTAAAAACTTTTTGGGGTCAACAAAAGTTTTGAATCATGCTGATATTTGTGTTTTCCCTTCATCAGGATTTGTGTGACCTTATCAACAGGTTAGATTGAAAATAAACATCGTTGTAGGATGTAGAAATTTTTTAATGGTGATTAATCAATGACAATTGTTTCTTGTGGTGTGATCCACGTGGGATTTTGATTGACTTCATTATTGGTTTCCTGTGATGTGATCCACATGATATTTAAACTAGCTTCATTATTGGGACACTATCGTAATTATGTTGGAAAAACTGATGGACGACATACATATACAATATACATCAAAGTGGGCCCATGGTCTAGGAAACACCCACTAATGTGTTACTCATGTAACACCTCCCTAGACCACAGACTTCGTTAGCAATAGAGGAAAGTTACTCACAGTAATCTGAACATAAGGGAGGTTACTACAAATATCAGGATTCGGAGGGGGATTTTTTTACATTTAGGAAATTTTACAATGTTCTTAATAGCATCGGTCCACTTGTACAATCCAATTGATCGATCTGAACCATCTATTAAGTCTAAGGTGTCATTTGGTAAACTGAAAATAAGATTTGAAAAATAATTTAAGTGTTGAAAAATCTATTTAGTAAGTTGTCTGAAACGAAAAAGTCATAATATCCGAAAATAAGTACCTTTTTCACAAAAGCTTGTTTGGTAAACAAAAATTATAAATGTTTGAAAATTGTCAATTTATCATATTTGCCCATATTGTCCAAATTTCAATCTTTTGTAGAGTACAATATGAAACATGTTATTACCATACCTCCAAATTTAGTACACCCATGTCGAATCCAATAAAAAATTAATACTTTTCCTACCAAATAAAGCCAAGTAGATTAATAGTCTGGATATTTCATGTTTTACTCTATGCAGTTAAATGAATTGATTGTATAATGAGACAACTAGGTGATAATATTGTTAAACCTATTGTAATGGAAACAGGAAATATTTGATAAAAATAAATATTTGTAAAGGAACCCTAAACTTGGAAAGCAGATCTTCTTTGTCGACACAAGTAGATCACAGATACTATGAGTAGTTGTTGGGTCAAGGTGTAACAACTCAAATTTTCACAGCCCGAATACATACTCGTACCTGAGAATTCTGGGTGTTAATAATGTATAAATTGGATGTTGTAGATCACATCCAGTTACATTCATGAAGGTAACCATTCGTGAGAATAAAATCGACCGTATTTATTATTTCATTTGAATTAAAGAATTTAACAAATTATCAAATGCCCTCTCAATGGGAGCCTGTTACATTATCGAGTTTGCAGTGGAAATATAAAACTAAATCATAAAACTATCTTCTTATTTATTCAGTATAATCTTCCATAGGGAGATGGTCCTCTAGGTCTTCAATCTGTACATCACCGGCATCATCTGTACGGTTGAAGAGGGTCAATGGCCTACTCATAGTGATGGTTATCCTTTAAGATTAATAATAATTTAAGAGATTCATAAATGTAATGTAAGGGTTCTGATACATCTCGTACTCCACTACAAGAGGTATCAGTATGCATAATCAATATATATATATATATATATATATATATATATATATATATATATATATATATGCATGCCTAGCAAAATGTGTGTGGCTCATCATACAAAGTGATCATCACAATGTGGAATATAATTCATAGAAAACCTGACTCGCCCCACATCCTATAACTATGGAGATTCGCTGGCATGGGCGTGTCCGACGCTACCATGGATTTATGTGAACACCTTGAGGCGGCACAACACATGAGTCGGATGAATTACTTGACACGATTTGTTCATAAAGTGGCTATTTATGACATCCAATCTCGGAAGTGATGTAACACGCATTGCGAATTACTTACATTGATTTGTGCACTACTACCCAAACCCATGGAATTACGTGTCGACTAAGAGAGTCATTACCCAGATCACATTACATTCATAATAAATATTTGAATCACTAGTTGTGACACCTCTAACACATCAGTTGCACTAAAGAGGAAATAAATTGAATTATGGGAGTTCTTGAATTTCAAGACACATACCCAAGCCATAAAGTGTAAGTGTTGTGATGTATAAAGATCACTTATTTGTCAAATTTCGATGGGACAAAATAGCTTATAGTGTGACTCACTCATGTGATGGAAAGTTCACCTTCAAGTTAATCAAGATGAAAAGTTCACCTTCAAGTTCAACACATGAAATTGGAAAGTGCAAGATATGAAGATGGTTACATCAAGATTGAGTTTTACTTCACTTCAAGTTCAAGATCAAGCTACAACTGAAAGGTTACTTCAAGTAAAAGATCCACTAAACGCTACTGAAGATTCTAGTAGAAAGTTTAAGGTATATACTTTAATGTCCAATAATTTCAGGTATAATTGACCCTAAAAAGACCCTTGACTTAGGTCCTTTCATATGCTAATCTTACACGAGTTTTTATACTTTGGTGAGGCTTTAGTTCGACTAGACCGAGCCTAAGTTCAACTAGTCCAAGCTCTAGTTCGACTCGACCAGTCTAAGATTCAAACTCAAAATTCAGAATTTTCTGGTTGTTCCTCGACCAGTCGTGAGCACACCCTCGACCAGTCGAAGGGAGCTAGACTCGAAATCTAGCAACTAATTTAGTGCTCCCTCGACTAGTCGAAGGAAATGCTTGACCAGTCGAGTAGGCCACTCAACCAGTTAAGCAGACCCTTCGACCAGTCGAAGGACGGTTTTATTCGATCGCATCAAAAATTTGAAATTTGGTTGATTCTTAGACCAGTCGAAGGAGACCTTAGACCAGTCGAATCAACCGATTTTTATCCTATAAATAGAGGTCTTTTCTCATTCTAATTCATTGATTAAAGTCACAAAAAAGCCTTCACTTTTAGAGAGAAAAAGTCCACATCATTTTCAAGCTATAGCACGGTAATTTTAGATCTTTTTAATAGCTTTTTGTTTTTTAATCCTTTGATCTCTCTTTTATGAACATG
This sequence comes from Magnolia officinalis, assembly GCA_021015155.1. Lineage (NCBI taxonomy): Eukaryota > Viridiplantae > Streptophyta > Magnoliopsida > Magnoliales > Magnoliaceae > Magnolia > Magnolia officinalis. The sequence continues at coordinate 3,711,842 of JAJHSJ010000016.1, read as the reverse complement.
ATGTTTTAAAGGGAGTTCATAATCTTCTTTGTGAGATCTAAGGAATTCAAACAAGTAGCCCAAGTTTTAAGTTAACTTAAAATCAAATTAGAACCTAGAACCCTTGAATGTGTTATTGGACATTGAACATTTCTACATCAAGCGAAGAGGTTCTACGGGCTACATCAAAGACCGTCTTAAGAAGAAGATAAGTATTCTTTATTCATTTTTGGTTTCTTGAGATATCCAGAAAATCTCTGTATTGGTTTGGACTAAGATAGCTAGAGAAAATCTCTACGTGGGGTTTTGATTGTGATAGCCCATTTGAAAACACAACTGTATAGGTTTTAATGTGAACCTGAGAAAACCTTGATTATTAGTGAACGCCAATATCAGGTGGGTTGTGATTATTAGGTGTGGAGTAGGTGTGGCTGTTTGAGAACAATTGTCATACACACCGAACCACTTAACTCCTGGTATTTTGTGGTTAATGATGTATGTGATGTATATGTGTTGAATGGTTGTAATCTTTTCATGTACATGTGGTGTATGCTTGTAATAGATAAATTTCTTACTTTGCCTCTTGTTTTAGTTTACGATCTTCATCCTTACGATGTTCAAGAAATCAGGTTGTCCTACCTAAAATATCTGTTTTTGGTGTAAGTTTGTCCTTTGAATAAGGTTTGAATCCATTTCTCAATTCTATTACAGCTGAGATCTCTGATTAGTTCTATTTATTTAATCTTTCAGTTCTTTATTTTTAAATTGGCATAGTCCTATTCACCCCCCCTCCTCTAGGACTGAGAGCTCACCATTTACAAGTGGTATTAGAGAGAGGTTGCTCATCTATTTGGATTAAGTTCCTTGAGTTTTAAGATCTATTAAAGCTTTCATTATATCAAATTTCAATAGCTTGTCTATTACCAGGCCACCACCCTTTGATGGCTTAAATTATGCTTATTGGAAAGCCAGAACGACATTTTTTTAAAAAAATCCATTGATGAAAGCGTGTTGCAAGCCATGGTAACTAAATGGAAACCACCTATGTTTGAGGTTCTAAGCAGTGATGGAACCAAGTCCATTAAAGAAACTCAATTTTATTTATGGACTACACCTCAGAAAAATGAGAGCAGTGCAAATGCAAAGACTTTAAATGCAATTATATGTTCTCTATCACCTGAAGAATTCAAGAGAATCATTTCATGTGATACAGCTAAACAAGCCTGGGATATTCTTGAAATTGTTGAGAAGTGGAGCCACATCCAGGGCCGCCCACGACCAGTCGAGGTTGCGTGGATTTCGTGTCGCAAGTCCTTTCACAACTGGGATGCGAAAGGAGTTTCATGGATTTCGTGTCACAAGTCCTTTCGCAACTGGGATGCGAAAGGAGTTTCGCGGATTTCGTGTCGCAAGTCCTTTCGCAACTGGGATGCGAAAGGAGTTTCATGGATTTCGTGTCGCAAGTCCTTTCGCAACTGGGATGCGGAAAGGGAAGTTGCCAAAACTATAAATTGGGGTCCCTAGGGCTATTCTAGGTTAAAAGGTGAATTTTAGGAAATTATTCTGAGGTGTGGGCAACTGATTTTCTCTGTACTTCCAAGGGAGAGGTTAGTATATTGCCTTGTAATCTTCATTTCTCTTCATAGTGGAATTTTGCATCCGTGGTTTTTTACCCTAGTTTGGGGTTTTTCCACGTATATCTTGTCTTGTGGTTTGTTTTGGATTGCTTTGATCTATTTCTAGTTTATATTTCTTCCTGTCTATCGTTTGTGGGTGAGGCCTTAGATTGGATCTAGGCTCACTGCGTTATTGGCGTGCTGCGCAACAACTGGTATCAGAGCTATTGATTTAGTTCTATTGGGAGCGATGGCAGAAGATGGGAAAACTAGAATTAAGAAGTTTGATGGTTCAAACTTTGCCTTCTGGAAGATGCAGATGGAGGATTATCTGTATCAGAAGGACCTCTATATTCCTCTAGGAGGAAAAGAGAAGAAACCAGAAAAGTTGACAGATAATGAATGGTTTTTACTGGATAGGAAGGCTTTAGGAACGATCCGACTCTCTTTGTCTAAGAGCGTCGCCTTCAATATATCCAAGGTAAAAATGACAAAAGAATTAATGGAAGCCCTAGCCACCATGTATGAAAAGCCCTCAGCATCCAACAAGGTTCATCTTATGAAACAACTATTCAACATGAAGATGTCAGATGGTGGGAGCGTGGCTGAACATCTAAACGAGTTCAATACAGTCACGAGCCAGTTGGAATCCGTTGGCATTGCTTTTGAGGATGAGGTCAGGGCGTTATTGATCTTATCCAGTTTGCCAGACAGTTGGGATGGTTTGGTGATTGCTGTGAGCAATTCTTCAGGATCGACAAAGCTGAAATTTGATGATGTGGCCGGTCTAATTCTCTGCGAAGAATCTAGAAGAAAGGCATCAAGAGTTTCAGGGGATTCAGGGAATGCTCTAAACGTTGAAGGAAGAGGAAGATCGCTGAACAAAGGAGGCAATAAACACGGGCGTTCTAAGTTAAGGAATAAGTCCAAGGAACCGAAAGACAAAGACGGGGGTTGACGTTGCGGCAAGAAGGGGCACATGAAACGTGATTGCAGGGCACTCAAGAAACAAGAAGGAAGCTCTCAAGGTGGGAAAGATTCAATGAATCTGTCTGAAAAGAGCGACACAGAGGCGTTGATCTTGTCTCTTGATGCGAGGAATGAGTCTTGGGTTATAGACTCGGGTGCTTCGTTTCATGCTACTTCGTGTAAGGAAGTTCTGCGTGATTATGTGTCAGGTGACTTTGGGAGAGTCTACCTGGGTGATGATGAGCCGTGCAATATTGTTGGAAAGGGAGATGTTCATGTAAATCAGAAAGACGGAACGGTCTTGAAATTGAAGGATGTCAGACATGTACTGAGTTTGAAACGTAATCTGATCTCAGTGGGATAGTTGGCTGATACCGGTTATGTGACGACATTCACCAGTGACTCCTGGAAGATCACAAAAGGTGCCTTGGTAATATCTCGAGGTAAAAAGGAAGGTACTTTGTACGTGACTTTAGGATCGTATAGTTCACTCGCAGTCGCATCAACTGGAGTGAATGGGCAGTTATGGCATCAGAGGCTGGGACATATGAGTGAGAAAGGGATGAAAGTGCTATTGTCAAAAGGGAAGCTACCAGGGCTGAAGTCTATTGACTTGGAATTCTGCGAGGACTGCGTGTGTGGCAAGCAGAAGAGGGTAAGCTTCAAGAAGACGGGACGCGCTCCAAAGACACATCTGTTGGAGCTTGTACACATTGATGTGTGGGGACCGGCACAGGTATTATCTCTTGGTGGCTCACGTTATTTTGTTACCTTTATTGATGATGCTAGTAGAAAACTGTGGGTCTACTTCTTAAAACATAAATTTGATGTATTTGATGTATTTAAGAAGTTAAAAGTTATGGTAGAAAATGAGACAGGTAAAACAGTAAAGTGTCTCAAATCTGACAATGGGGGAGAGTATTGTGATAAGAGGTTTGAGGAGTATTGTGCAGCAAATGGAATCAAACATCAAAAAACGATTCCAGGGACACCATAGCAGAATGGTGTGGCTGAGCGCATTAACAGGATCATCCTTGAGCGCGCCAGGAGCATGAGGTTACATACAGGGTTGCCCAAGACCTTTTGGGCAGATGCTGTGAATACTGCCGCATATCTCATCAATAGAAGTCCCTCAGTACCATTGGATGGTGGGCTACCAGAAGAAGCGTGGACTGGAAAAGAAGTGAACCTTGCACATCTCAGAGTGTTTGGTTGCACTTCATATGTTCACATTGATGCAGAGCACAGAAACAAGCTGGATGCGAAGTCCAGGAGGTGCACGTTTATAGGCTATGGGCAACATGATTTTGGCTACAGGTTCTGGGATGCAGAAAACAGAAAAATCATCAGAAGCAAGGACGTAGTCTTTAATGAAAAAGTAATGCATAAGGACAGTGTGCTGGAAAATAAGGCCGAGAAAAAGGAATTCATGGAGTTGGAAGAGTTACTGGACATGAGTGTTACAGTGCCACAGGATGAGGCAGAGCCGCATACACCAGTTGTGAGGAGGTCTACTCGGGAGAGGAGACCCATGGTCCGATACTCACCCTCCTTACATTATCTATTACTGACAGATAATGGTGAGCCAGAGTGTTTTGAAGAGGCGTTACAGTCAGATATACGGGTTAAGTGGGAGCAGGCCATGGATGATGAGATGGACTCTCTTGAGTCTAATCGTACATGGGAGCTAGTCACTCTACCCAAGGGTAAGAAAGCTCTTCATAACAAGTGGGTTTACAGACTGAAGGAGGAGCACGATGGTTTGAAACGGTACAAGGCCAGATTGGTTGTGAAAGGGTTTCAACAAAAGGCAGGTATCGATTTCACTGAAATATTTTCACCGGTAGTGAAAATGTCTACGATTCGCATGGTCTTGAGTATAGTGGCTTCAGAGGACTTACATCTAGAACACCTAGATGTTAAGACAGCCTTTCTTCATGGGGACCTTGAAGAAGAGATATATATGCATCAGCCGACAGGATACGTGGCACTAGGTAATGAGAACAAGGTGTACAGACTGAAGAAGAGTCTATATGGCCTGAAGCAGGCCCCGAGGTAGTGGTACAAGAAGTTCGATAGTTTCATGCCGGGAAACGGTTTTAGGAGAAGTCATGCAGACCACTGTTGTTACTTGAAGAAGTTTGATACATCATACATCATCCTTCTTCTGTACGTTGATGATATGCTTGTGGCTGGCTCAAGCATGGAGGACATCTCAGATCTCAAAAGATAATTGTCTAGAGAATTTGCCATGAAAGATTTAGGAGCTGCAAAATAAATCCTAGGCATGAGGATAAAGCGTGACAGGAAAAATAAGAAATTAGTTTTGTCACAGGCAGAGTACATAGCCAAGGTACTTGATCGATTCAATATGGGAGGTGCTAAGCCGGTTAGCACTCCATTAGCCAACCACTTCAAGCTATCTAAGGAGCAAGGTGCAAAGACGCAGGAGGAACAGGACTACATGGCAAAAGTCCCATACACGTCAGCTATTGGGAGTCTCATGTATGCTATGGTGAGCACGAGGCCAGACATTGCTCAAGCAGTGGGAGTTGTTAGCAGGTTTATGAACAACCCCGGGAAGGAACATTGGGAAGCTGTGAAGTGGATCCTTAGGTACTTGGTAGGTACTAAGGACGTAGGGCTGTGTTATTGTGGATCGAAAATCAAGTTACAAGGCTACGTGGATTCAGATTTGGCAGGAGATATCGACAGCAGAAGAAGCACTACGGGTTATTTTTTTACTCTGGGTAGTGCTGCAGTCAGTTGGGTCTCTCAGTTACAAAAGATAGTATCTATCAGTACGACAGAAGCAGAATATGTTGCGGCTACAGAAGCATGCAAGGAGATGGTGTGGATGCAAGGTTTTATGGAAGAGTTGGGTAAGAAGCAAGCAGATTGCAAGCTGTACAGTGACAGTCAGAGTGCAATACACTTGGCTAAGAATTCAGCCTTTCATTCAAGGACCAAGCATATTGCCATCAGATATCACTTCATACGTTCGTTACTGGAAGATGGATCGATTGCTCTGGAGAAGATTCATACAAGTGAGAATCCTGCAGATATGCTGACCAAGGCAGTCACAAGGGAGAAGTTGAAGCTCTGTTCAGCTTTGATTGGTCTTCAGGCTTGAAGACGGGGATGTGGTGCACTCCGGATGAAGAAGACAAAGGTTTATGGAGATGTGTCTCCAAGTGGGAGATTGTTGAGAAGTGGAGCCACATCTGGGGCCGCCCACGACTAGTCGAGGTTGTGCGGATTTTGTGTCGCAAGTCCTTTCGCAACTGGGATGCGAAAGGAGTTTCGCGGATTTCATGTCGCAAGTCCTTTCGCAACTGGGATGCGAAAGGAGTTTCGCGGATTTCGTGTCGCAAGTCCTTTCGCAGCTGGGATGCGGAAAGGGAAGTTGCCAAAACTATAAATTGGGGTCCCTAGGGCTATTCTAGGTTAAAGGTGAATTTTAGGAAATTATTCTGAGGTGTGGGCAAAGGATTTTCTCTGTACTTCCAAGGGAGAGGTTAGTATATTGCCTTGTAATCTTCGTTTCTCTTCATAGTGGAATTTTGCATCCGTGGTTTTTTACCCTAGTTTGGGGTTTTTCCACGTATATCTTGTCTTGTGGTTTGTTTTGGATTGCTTTGATCTATTTCTAGTTTATATTTCTTCCTGTCTATCGTTTGTGGGTGAGGCCTTAGATTGGATCTAGGCTTACTGCGTTGTTGGCGTGCTGCGCAACAGAAATGACACACGAAAGAACTACTATTGTCAAGAAATCTAAAGTTCAAATCCTCACTATAAGGTTTGAGAAAATTCGTATGAAAGAAAATGAAACTTTCATGGACTTCTATATAAAATTAAATGACATAGTTAATTCCATGTGGGGTCTAGGAGATGGAATCCCATAAAGCAAAGTCTGTGCTAAAATACTATGATCTCTTCCTGAGAGGTTTAATTCCAAAGTAACTATCATTCAGGAACTAGGAGACACTGATCAAATGAATGTTGAGGAGTTAGTTGGTTCTTTTCAAACATACGAGTTAAATTTTAAAGCTCCCAAAGGTAAGTCCATTGCCCTTAAGTCATCTAAATTTATTTCAAAAGTAACAATGTTAATTTTGATATTGAAGATACAGAGGATGATATGGCTTTACTTGCTAAAAAGTTTTATAAGATTTTTAAAAGTAAGAAAATAGTTGATTTTCAAAAACCTTCTAATAAGAGAAAGGGAAAATCTAAAACTTGAAAATCTGTGAAAGACAGTCAATGTTTCAACTGCTATGAATACGGGCATTTGGCAAATAAGTGTCCGAAAAGGGATAAGCCAAAAAGAAAGGGCATGTTAGCTACTTAGGATGAATCATATGGCTCTAGAAGTTCTTCTGAGTTAGATGAATCAGAACAAGAAACTTCAAATGAAGTGAAGGCCCTAATGACTTTAGCTAGAGTCACCTCCTCAGATAGTTATAACTTATTTGATTATGAGAATCTCAGGAGTGACCCTGAAAATGAAAATGAAGATGATCTTCAAGATGCCTATAATGCCCTATATAGGGAAAGTTGCAAAATAACTATCAAGTTAAAGATTTAAAAAGAAAAAATTTTAAAATTAAAAGAAGAACTTGAAAATATTGTTTTAGAAAAATCTCATCTTTTTTATTTTTATGAAAAAGCAAAACTTGATTTAAGTTTCAAAACTTTTGAATTTGAAAAACTCAGAATTGAAAATGAGAATTTAAAACTTAAAGTTTCTTCTCTATTGAGTTCTAAGGATACTTGGAGATACGCCCATGGAGACCCTAAGCTCGAAAAATTATTAACCGCAACCAGAAAGTGTGGCGATAAATCGGGTCTGGGCTATATCAAAGATACTCCACTGAAAAATAAGAATACATCTCCTATATTTGTAAAAGGAGAATCCTCAAACTCAAAAGGTAAGAACATGAAAAATAATAACCAAAACAATTTTAAAAACTCAAAACCTTTTAAAGCTTCTGAAGTTAATTATGATAACGTCAGCTTTAGAAATCAAAGATATAACCCCTTAACTGAAAAAATAGTGGACTTACTCAAAGAGCTTCTCAAATCAAACTCTAATGTTATTAGAGTTGATAGATAAGAAATTTCAACTCTCACAAACCAAGAAAAACCAATGGTTCTCCTAAACCCATAACTATAATGAAATGGGTTCCTAAAGTTACTTGTCTTGTTAGTCACACTCCCTTCAAAGCTTCTAGCCATACAAAATGGTATCTAGACAGTGTATATTCTAGACATATGACAGGTGACAAGGATTTATTCACCAACTACAAAGAAATGAATGATGGTTCAGTTACTTTTGGTGATGGAAGCAACTGCAGGATTATCGGCCAAGGTACTGTTCAACTCTCTAACCTTCCTCCTTTTGAAAATATCTTATATGCTGAAGGTCTTAAACACAATCTTCTAAGTATATCTCAAATCTGTAATTACAAACACAGTGTAAAATTTACAAATCAAGGATGCGAGATTTCAAATGAGAAAGGTTGTGTGATATTAAATGGTCGTAGGACTTCTGAAAATTGCTATATTATTAATGAGTTTTGCTCTTCTAAATTCTCATGTTACATGGTCCAAACAGAAGAAACAGAATTATAGCATAAATGTCTTAGACATGTTAACTACCGAAACCTCTATAGACTAAGCAAAATTGATCTCATTCGAGGTCTACCGAAATTAAAAAAGGTTGATAAAATTTGTGCCGCATGTCAAATCGGCAAACAAACTAGGAATAGTCTTAAGAAAGTGAAATCCTTAGCCACTACCACACCTCTTGAACTTCTCCATATGGATTTAATTAGACCAACCAGAAAGGAGAGTAGAGGTGGAAAGAAGTATTTTCTGGTTATTGTTGATAACTTTACCAGATTTACTTGGGTAGTATTCATGTGAGAAAAATCTAAGACTCTCGATGAAGTCAAAAGAATACTAAAATGAATTTAGATTGAAAAAGAAATGTATGTTATCAAGATCAGAAGGGATCATGGTACTGAATTCAAAAATAGCAATTTTGAGAAATACTGTATTGATCATGGCATATCGTATGAGTTTTTCTACTCCTAAAACACCTCAACAAAATGGGGTTGTTGAAAGAAAGAATAGAGTGCTTTAAGAGATGGCCAATGTTATGCTAAATAGTATGAATTTACCTAAAAACTTATGAGCTGAAGCTATAAATACTGCATGTTATATTATAAAACGTGTGTATGTAAGAAAATCAAAAGATAAAACAGCCTATGAGTTATGGTTCAATGAGAAATCAATTGTTAGGTACTTTCGAATTTTTGAAAGTAAGTGCTTCATATTACATGACCGTAAAAACTTAGGGAAGTTAGAAGCTAAGAGTGATGAAGGGATATTCTTAAGTTATGCTCTGAATAGTCGAGCATATCGTGTTCTTAATACAAGAACAGGAGTGATCTAGGAATCCATTAATGTTGCAATTGATGATCACCTGATCACACCCATACCTAGTATAGAAGATGATGAAGTCAATTTAATTGAAAAACCTAACTCTTCATCTAGTTCAGTTAATACTAAACTAAGATCAGTCAAAGACCATCCTACTGATATGATATTAGGTAATCCTCTCAATGGTGTGTGAACAAGAAAATAATTAGAGAACATTTGCAATTATGTTTGCTTTACTTCTCAAATTGAACCACCTAACGTAAAAGAAACACTTACCGATGAAAATTGGATAGTAGCTATACACGAAGAGTTGAATCAATTTGTGAGAAATGATGTTTGATATTTGGTTTTGAGACCAGCAGATAAACATATAATTGGAACCAAATGGATTTTTAAAAATAAATCTGATGAAATGGGAAATATAATTAGAAACAAGGCTAAGCTGGTTATACAAGGGTACACTCAAATAGAAGGAATTGATTATGATGAAATCTTTGCGCCAGTAGCTCGCCTTGAATCCATCAGATTATTTATATCCATTACTTGCTTCAAAATTTTCAAGATATATCAAATGGATGTTAAAAGTGCATTCTTAAATGGTGATCTATATGAAGAGGTCTATGTTGAACAACCTAAGGGTTTTGAGGACCTTAAACACTCAAATCATGTATATCGCCTTAAAAAGACACTTTACAGTTTAAAACAAGCTCCCAGGGTATGATATGAGAAGCTGACTAAGTTTTTACTCAGTCACAATTTTATTATGGAAAGTGTTGATAAAACTTTATTTGTTAAAAAGTACAATGAACACATATTAATTGTACAGATGTATGTTGATGATATTATCTATGGCTCTACAAGCACTAACTTCTCTATTGAGTTTGCAGAGCTTATGAAATCCAAATTCGAGATGAGTATGGTTGGAGAATTGAATTACTTTCTAAGCTTATAAGTTAAACAACTAGAAGATGGTATCTTCATTTCTCAAACCAAATATACCTTAAATTTAGTTAAGAAGTTTGGATTCGAGAACGGTAAGAAATTCGATACTCCTATAAGTACGACTCTGAAACTTTCAAAGGATGAAACAGGTAAAAGTATAGACTCTCGCTTATATCGCAGCATGATTGGTAGTCTCTTATACTTAACTGCTAGTAGACCAGATATTGATTTCAGTGTTGGAATTTGTGCTAGATATCAATTTGATCTAAAAAAATCACATCTTATTGTTGTCAAGTGCATAATTAAATATGTTACAAGTACTATCAACTTCGGCCTTTGGTATCCACATGATACAAATGTACAATTAGCTGGATATACACATGCTGACTGGGTAGGGAACATTAATGATAGAAAGTCTACCAGTGGTGGATGTTTTTATGTTAAAAATTGTTTAGCTTCCTGTTACTGTAAGAAACGGAGTTCGATATCGTTATCTACAGCTGAGGCTGAATACATCGCAGCTGGTAATGCATGTACTCAGCTGGTTTGGATGAAAACAATGCTAACCGATTACAGAATTGGACATGATACAATGATCTTGTATTGCGATAACTCTAGCACAATTAATATTTCAAAAAATCCCATCCAACATCCTATTACGAAGCATATAGACATTCGTTATCACTATATTCGAGAATTGGTGGAAGATAAAAGCATTTCTTTAGAATATATTCAGACTGAAATTCATCTTGCTGACATTATGACTAAACCACTTAACAACAATAGATTTTTCAAATAAAAACATGATATTGGTATGTGTATTTCAAATTAATTTAATCATGTTATTTTCTGCATTTTTAAAATAATTTTTATGCAAATTTTTTTAAAAAAAATTTAAAAATTTTTGAAATTTCAGAGTGGCATGACCGGTCGAGCACGTACTCAACCAGTCGAGCACGTACTCAACCAGTTGATGAGCGCGGGTGGTCTTCTTTAAAAAGGGGAAAATTCATTTTTTTCTTCATCTTCCTTAACAAGCTCTCACTTGACTTGTCGAACCCATCTCCATAGAGTCATTATAAGTACCTCATTTTCAATTTTCTTTTAGATTTGGGTTCTTGTATGCATCTTAAGCTTTATTTTATTGTCGATTTGAGATTTCCATTCCTTTCTTAGAGGGTTTTTGATAAAAAAATCTTATTCTTGTCAAACTCATCTTCTATTTTTGATTTTCTCTATTGCAATCATCATGGAATATCGAACTAAGAAGAAAGTATCATGTGGCTCATCCTCTAGGGCAACTCCACTTAGGGTTAGAACTCTATGGGCCCTCGAAGAAGACCCGGAACATGTTCGAGATCTTCGCAATAGAGAAGTCATAATAGAAAGGACGGTTAATGTTAATCATTTAGCTCCATTTCAGCTTCTTCTTATCCTTACGTCTGTTGGTTGGGAAAACATTTTAAATTGGGGCGGACTAGCATGTTGTTCTATTGCACAAGCAATGTATGTGTCTATAGATGAAGCGTCTCTAGATGATCTGACCTTCTCTATCAATTTTAGAGAAGGGACATTCCCTGTAGATAGACATCTTATCTCAGGTCTATTAGACATAAATGTAAATGATGAAGGTATTCCAATACCTACATTAGTTGAGAAAATGACTAAATCTGAACGGCAAGTAATTACCCACAAATTGTGTCTGCTTAATGCCGAATGGAGTTCGGGCAATGCCCTCCGTGCAAATCAAATGTTGCCTTAGTACAAAGTTCTTCATCGCATTTTTATCTCTAATGTCTATCCTAGGTTTGGGAATAAGGCTGAGCTTACTCCCCTTATGTGTCGTATTCTTCATTCGGTTGTGTCTGGCATTCCTATATGTCTTCCTTCTTTGGTTTGTTATAGTATAATACAATTTCTTCTCCATCCTGGCCATAGCCCTATTCCCTTTACCTATCTTATGACTACCCTTGTAATTCATTGCAATGTGGTCATTTCTCCTGCTGAGGCACCGATAACACTCCTTCCATTTAATAACTCCAACATCAACAAGATGAACTCAGAGTATCTGCTTGGCTAGCGAGATGAGGAAGATGTTGAAGAAGAAGAAGACACCTTGCCTGTAGACACTACTTTGATGACATCTTTGATGAACTAGAAATCGATGATGAGGTGGATCCTGACTTTCAACCGTCTCAATTTGATGATCACCTTCGTTCTTTAGAGGAGGTTATTGAATTAAAAGTTTCACAGGACAATCTGACGGAAAGTCACAAGTTGTCAATGAAGTATATGCGAAAATATTTTCATCACATTACTAAAGGACTTCATCAGATTGACCCGTCTATCCCACCTCATTCTTCCTCTGGTTCTGACTAGCTTGACTTTGATTTTATTTGTTCTAGATTGTATAATTTTAACTTATGCTTGGATTGTAAGACTTAATGCACACTCTTGAATGATACTTTCTTTCTGCTTTCTATATCTTGTTCTTACTCTCCTGATTTACTCTTGATCATATTTCTTCTATTGTCTTTCATTTATCTTTTTATGATTGTCATTATCTCTTCCTTTGTCAAGTTGTGACAAAAAGGGGGAGAGATTTATGGTTATGAATGACATATTTAATGTTATGGTTATGATTAAATCAAACGCTTGGAATGGATTGTGTGTACTGTATGTTTGTTTGGAAATATATATATATATATTTGTTAATATAGGTATTCTACACAAGTCCAAGCTCAGATTGAGGGGGAGTAGATGTTGTGCTCATATTAAGAGAAAGTATGAAGTTTTTAATGAATTTGTATTTTGTTCTAAGTATGTTTTATAACGAATTTGACAAAGGGGGAGATTGTAAGTGGTGTGATGTATAAAACACCATTATTTGTCAAATTTCGATGGGAGAAAACAATTTATAGTGTGACTCACTCATGTAATGGAAAGTTCACCTTCAAGTGAATCAAGATGGAAAGTTCACCTTCAAGATCAACACATGAAGTTGGAAAGTGCAAGGCATGAAGATGGTTACTTCAAGATTGAGTTCTACTTCACTTCAAGTTCAAGATCAAGCTACAACTGTAAGATTACTTCAAGTAAAAGATCCACTGAACGCTATTGAAGATTCTAGTAGATAGTTCAAGGTATATGCTTCAATGTCCAATAATTTCAGGTATAATTGACCCTAGAAAGACCCTAGACTTAGGTCCTTTCATATGCTAATCTTACAGGGGTTTTTATACTTTGTTAGGCTTTAGTTTGACTAGTCCAAGCTCTGGTTCAACCAGTCCAAGAAACACTTCGACCAGTTTAAGATTCAAACTCAAAAATCGGAATTTTCTGGTTGTTCCTCGACCAGTCGAGAATAGTGCTCGACCAGTCATGTGCACACCCTCGACCAGTCGAAGGGATCTTGACTCCAAGTCCAGCAACTGATTTAGTACTCCCTCGACCAGTCGAGCAGGCCACTCGACCAATTGAGCATGCCCTTCGACCAGTCGAAGGACGGTTTTATCCGATCGCGCCCAAAATTTGAAATTTAGTTGATTCTTATACCAGTCGAATGAGACCTTAGACCAGTCGAAGCAACCGATTTTTAGCCTATAAATAGAGGTCTTTTCTCATTCTAATTTATTGATTAAAGCCACAAAAAGCCTTCACTTTGAGAGAGAAAAAGTCCCCATCATTTTCAAGCTATAACACGGTAATTTTAAATCTTTTTAATAGCTTTTTGTTTTTGTAATTCCTTGATCTCTCTTCTATGAATCTGATGTTTTAAAGGGAATTCATACTCTTCTTTGTGAGATCTAAGGAATTCAAACAACTAGTCCAAGGTTTGAATTAATTTAAAATCAATTTAGAACCTACAACCCTTGATTGTGTTATTGTACATTGAACATTTCTACATCAAGCAAAGCGGTTCTACAGGCTACATCAAAGACCATCTTCAGAAGAAGATAAGTATTCTTTATTCATTTTTGGTTTCTTGAGATATCCAGAAAATCTCTGTATTGGTTTTGACTAAGATAGCCAAAGAAAATCTCAACATGGGGTTTTGATTGTGATAGCCCATTTGAAAACACAATTGTATAGGTTTTAAGGTGAACCTAAGAAAACCTTGATTATTAGTGAACGACAATATCACGTGGGTTGTGATTATTGGGAGTGGAGTAGGTGTGGATGTTTGAGAACAGTTGGTGTACACATCGAACCACTATAACTCCTGTTGTTTTGTGGTGAATGATGTATGTGATGTATGTGTTGAATGGTTGTAATCTTTTCATGTGCATATGGTGTATGCTTGTAATAGATAGCTTTCTTACTTTGCCTCTTGTTTTAGTTTACGATCTTGATCCTTACTACGTTCAGGAAATCAGGTTGTCCTACCTAAAATATCTATTTTTGGTATAAGGTTGTCCTTTGAACAAGGTTTGAATAAATATCTCAATACTATTACAGTTGAGATCTCTTATTAGTTCTGATTAGTTCTGATTTATTTAATCTTTCATTTCTTTATTTTTAAATTGGCATAGTCCTATTCATCCCCCCCCCCCCCTCTAGGAATGAGAGCTCACCCTTTGCATAAAAGGAGGTAGTAGGAGGCTAACATAAGAAAAGAAAAGAGTATCAATAAGCTAACTCAATAAAAGAGAAGAGTAGCGATAGACTGACTTAATAAAGAGGAGATTAATAAAGACTAACTCAACAAAAGAGGAGAGTAGCAATAGCTAACTCAATAAAAGACGAGAGTAGCAATGGATAACTCAACGAAATTGGTAAATGTTGAGATGTGGAGCCACACCTGGGCAGCGTCACTCGACCAGTCGAGTGGGCTGCTCGACCGGTTGAGTAGCCCACTCGAGTGGTCGAGGGCTGGCTCGACTCAAAGTCCAACGTACTATGATTTTCTAGTTCTGTGGTGCTCAACTGGTCGAGGCCCTTACTCGACCAGTCAAGGGTAGACTCAACCAGTCGAGATTACGCAGATTCGTTTTGCGGATTTGGTGTGGACTGTGGAATTTTGAGGTTGTTTCGTAAGGGTGCGAAAGGGAAGTTGCCTAAACTAGAAATAGGAGTTCCTAGGGCTTTTCTAGGAGATTCTAATGTGTGGGCAAAGGGTTTTCTCTATACATCTAAAGGGAAAAGGTTAATATATTGCTTATAATCTCTTTTTCTTCATAGTGGAAGTTTTGCACCGTGGTTTTTTACCCTTGTTGGGGTTCCACGTATATTCTGTCTTGTGGTTTGCTCGGTATGCTTTAATTTTATTTTTAGATTATATTTCTTTCTGTTTATCGTTTGTGGGTGAGACTGGAGATTGGAAATCGGCTCACTGCGTTGTTGGCGTGCTGCGCAACAACTGGTATCCGAGCTATTAGTTTAGTTCAAGTGGGACCGATGACGGAAGAAGGGAATACTAAAATTGAGAAGTTTGATGGTTCAAACTTTGCCTTCTAGAAGATGCAGATGGAGGATTATCTGTATCAGAAGGACCTCTATATTCCTCAGAAGGAAAATAGAAGAAATAAAAAAAGATTATAGACGATGAATGGTCATTATTGGATCGGAAGGCTTTAGGAACGATCTGACTCTCTTTGTCTAAGAGCATCACCTTCAATATATCCAAGGTGAAGACCATAAAAGAATTAATGTAGGCTTTAGTTACGATGTATGAGAAACCCTCAGCATCCAACAAGGTTCATCTTATGAAATGACTATTCAACATGAATATGTCAGATTTCGGGAGCGTGGCTGAACATCTAAACGAGATCAATACAGTCACGAGCCAATTGGCAACCGTTGGCATAGCTTTTGAGGAGGAGATTAGGGCATTATTGATCTTGTCCAGTTTGCCAGATAGTGGGGATGGTTTGGTGATTGTCGTGAGCAATTCTTTAGGGTCGACAAAGCTGAAATTTGATGATGTGGCTAGTCTAATTCTCGACGAAGAATCTAGAAGAATGACATCGAGAGTTTCAGGGGATTTAGGGAATGCTTTAAACGTTGAAGGAAGAGGAAGATCGCTGAACAAATGAGGCAATAAACACAGATGTTCTAAGTCGAGGAAGAATTCTAAGGGACCGAAAGATAAAGACGGGTGTTGGCATTGTGGGAAGAAGGGACACATGAAATGTGATTGCAGGGTGCTTAAGAAACAAGAAGGAAGCTCTCAAGGTAGGAATGATTCAGTAAATCTATCTGAGGAGAGTGACATAGAGGCGTTGATCTTATCTCTTGATGCAAGGAATGAGTCTTGGGTCATAGACTTGGGTGTGCCATTTCATGCCACTTCGTATAAGGAAGTTCTGCGTGATTCTATGTCATGTGACTTCGAAGAGTCTACCTGGGTGATATGAGCCATGCAATATTGTTGGAAAGGGAGACGTTCATTTAAGTCAGAAAGACGGAACGACTTTGAAGTTGAAGGATGTCAAACATGTACCCAGTTTAAAATGAAATTTGATCTCAGTGGAACAATTGACCGATACCGGATATGTGACGATATTCACTAGTGATTCATGGAAGATCACAAAAGGTGCCTTGGTTATATCTCGAGGCAAGAAGGAAGGTACTTTGTACGTGACTTCAGGATCGTATAGTTCACTCGCAGTCGCATCAACTGGAGTGAATGGGCAGTTATGACATCAAAGGTTGGGAAATATGAGTGAAAAAGGGATGAAAGTATTATTATCAAAAGGGAAACTACCAGGGCTAAAGTCTATTGACTTGGAATTTTACGAGTATTGCGTGTTTGGCAAGGAGAAGAGGGTAAGTTTCAAGAAAACAGGATGCATCTATTGGAGCTTACACACACTGATGTGTGGGGACCGACACAAGTATCATCTCTCGAAGCTCACGTTATTTTATTTCTTTTATTGATGATGCTAGTAGAAAACTGTGGGTTTATTTCTTAAAGCACAAATCTGATGTATTTGATGTATTTAAGAAGTGAAAAATTATGGTAGAAAACGAGACAGGTAAAATAGTAAAATGTCTCAGATCAGATAATGGGGGAGAGTATGTGATAAGAGGTTTGAGGAGTATTGTGCAGCAAATGGAATCAAACATCAGAAAACGATTCCATGGACACCACAACAGAACGGTGTGGCTGAGCGCATTAACAGGACCACTCTTGAGTGCGCCAGGAGCATGAAGTTACATGCAGGGTTGTCCAAGATGTTTTGGGTAGATGCTGTGAATACTGCCGCATATCCATCAATAGAAGTCCCTCAGCACCATTAGATGGTGGGCTACCAGAAGAAACATGGATTGGGAAAGAAGTGAACCTTGCACATCTCAAAGTGTTTGGTTGCATTTCATATGTTCACATTGATGCAGAGCACAGAAACAAGCTGGATGCGAAGTCCTGGAGGTGCACGTTTATAGGCTACAGACAGAATGACTTTGGCTACCGTTTTTAGGATACAGAGAACAGAAAAATCATCGGAAGTAAAGACGTAGTCTTCAATGAAAAAGTAAAACATAAGGACAATGTGCAGCAAAAATAAAATAAGACCGATGAAAAAGAATTCATAGAGTTGAAAGAGTTACCGGACACGAGTGTTACAGTGCCACTGGATAAACATGCACATGAGCATAGTGAGGCAGAGCCGCAGACACCGATTGTGAGGAGGTCTACTCGAAAGAGGAGACCCACGGTCCGATACTCACCCTCCTTACATTATCTACTGTTGACAGATAATGGTGAACTAGAGTGTTTTGAAGAAGCATTGCAGTTAGATACATGGGTTAAGTGGGAGTAGGCCATGGATGATGAGATGGACTCTCTTGAGTCTAATCATACGTGGGAGCTAGTCACTCTACCTAAGGGTAAGAAAGCTCTTCATAACAAGTGGGTTTGCAGACTGAAGGAGGAACATGATGGTTCAAAATAGTATAAGGCTAGATTAGTTGTGAAAGGGTTCTAACAAAAGGCAGGTATCGACTTCACTGAAATATTTTTACCAATAGTGAAAATGTCTATGATTCAGATGGTCTTGAGTATAGTGGCTACAGAGGATTTACATCTAGATCAGCTAAATGTTAAGACAGCCCTTCTTCATGGGGACCTTGAAGAAGAGATATATATGCATCAGCCGATAGGATACGTGGCACTAGGAAAGGAGAATAAGGTGTGTAGACTGAAGAAGAGTCTATATGGCCTGAAGTAGGCCCCGAGGCAGTGGTACAAGAAGTTCGATAGTTTCATGTCGGGAAACGGTTTTAGGAGATGTCATGCAGGCCACTATTGCTATTTGAAGAAGTTTAATACGTCGTATATCATCCTTCTTCTCTACGTTGATGATATGCTTGTGGCCGGCTCAAGCATGAAGGACATCTTAGATCTCAAAAGAAAACTGTCTAGAGAATTTATCATGAAGGATTTAGGAGCTGCAAAATAAATCTTAGGCATGAGGATGAAGTGTGACAGGGAAAACAATAAATTAGTTTTGTCACAGGTAGAGTACATAGCCAAGGTACTTGATTGATTCAATATAAGAGGTACTAAGCCGGTTAGCACTTGATTAGCCAATCACTCAAGCTTTCTAAGGAGCAAGGTGCGAAGACACGGGAGGAACGGGACTACATGGGTAAAGTCTCACATGCGTCAGCTATTGGGAGCCTTATGTATGCTATGGTGAGCACGAGGCCAAATATTACTCAAGCAGTGGGAGTTGTTAGCAGGTTCATCAACAACCCCGGGAAGGAACATTGGGAAGCTGTGAAGTGGATCCTCAGATACCTGGTAGGTACTGTGGATGTAGGGCTGTGTTATGGAGGATCGGAAATCAAGTTACAAGACTACGTAGATTCAGATTTGGCAGGAGATATCGATAGCAGAAGAAGCACCACAAGTTATGTCTTTACTCTGGGTAGTGCTGCAGTCAGTTGGGTCTCTTAGTTATAGAAGATAGTATCTATTAGTACAACGGAAGTAAGTATGTTGGAGCTACAAAAGCATACAAGGAGATGGTATGGATGCAAGGTTTCATGGAAGAGTTGGGTAAGAAGCAAGTAGATTGCAATCTGTACAGTGATAGTCAGAGTGTAATACACTTGGCTTAAAATTCAGCCTTTCATTTAAGGACCAAGCATATTGACATCAGATATCACTTCATACGTTCGTTACTGGAAGATGGATCGATTGCTCTGGAGAAGATTCACACAAGTGAGAATCCTACAGATATGTTGACCATGATGGTCACACGGGAGAAGCTGAAGCTCTGTTCAGCTTTGATTGGTCTTTAGGGTTGAAGATGAGGAGGTATTGCACTCCAAATGTAGACGACGAAGGATTATAGAGATGTGTCTCCAAGTGGGAGATTGTTGAGATGTTGAGCCACATCTGGGCAACGTCACTCTACTGGTCGAGGGCTGGCTTGACTCAAAGTCCAGCGTGCTATGATTCTTTAAGTCCGTGGTGCTCGACCAGTCGAGGTCCTTGTTTGACCAGTCGAGGGTCCGCTCGACCAATCGAGGAGACTGCTCGACCAGTCAAGGTTACGTAGATTTGTTTTGTGAATTTAGTGCGGACTGCGGAATTTTGAGGCGGTTTCGCGAGGGTGTGAAGGGGAAGTTGCCTAAACTATAAATAGGGATTCCTAGGGCTTTTCTAGGAGATTCTAATGTGTGGGCAAAGGGTTTTCTATATACATCTAAAGGGAAAATGTTAGTATATTGCTTGTAATCTTTTTTTCTTCATATTGAAAGTTTTGCATCGTGGTTTGTTTACCCTTGTTAGGGTTTTTCCACATATATTTTGTCTTGTGGTTTGCTTGGTATACTTTGATTCTATTTCCAGATTATATTTCTTTCTGTTTATCATTTGTGGGTGAGACTGAAGATTGGATCTCGGCTCACTACGTTGTTGGCGTGCTGCGCAACAGTAAAGGTAAGGGCAAGGCTTATATCCATAGCCTCACATAAATTCATAAAGATCACGCACAATTAAAACCATACCATAATTCCCAAAGGATAGATAATTGATGGTGGTAAATTAAGTAATTACAGGGAGGATTCACAATAACATGAAAACATGTAAAAGGGTAAGATAAATCATATCAACTCAAATTAATGTAAGCTTAAAGGAATCCCTCACCTTAGCCTTAGATCTAAACCCTAAGTAGATATTTATGTATGAAAGCTTCTACATAAAAAGCTTCCACATGAATCATAACATCTCTTGACCAAGAGGCAGACACCATACATATGGAGAAGGAAGAGGGCATCTAGGCTCCTCCTTCTATTTTTCCTTCTCTTTCTCTTTCTTTCTCCCTTTCTCTCTCTTTCTCTTTCTCTTTCTCTTTCTCCTTGGGCGCTGGGAAATTGGGTGTGTGAGTGGAAAGCGGAACGCACACCCCCTTTTTAAAAGGAGTGGGCGTGTGAGAGGGGTGTGCTTCACATCCCTCTTGGATTGGGTTTCTCCAATTTTCCATTTTCTAACGATCTTTCTTTAAATCTAATTCATCCATTGTATCAGGGTCGTCGAATAGAGCTGGGGTATATGATTTTCTTAGCAATCCGAAATTTAGATTGACCTATCTTGAAAATTCTCTTAACAAGTGCTAAAACGAACTTGATCTCAATCAACAGTCCACACTTAATGATCAGGGCCCAATTTTGAGATAAATGTGTAGTCAAGATAGGAAAACTATTGGACAAATTTTGGTGGTTGATTGATGGTAGAAAAAGCCTAAATAGAAAATTTCACCTTTTGTACCAAAAGGAAAGAGCTAGGTTCAACCTTTAATGGTGTAGGATCATAGATCGAGGCCTAAATTTTGTATAACATTATAGTCATTTAAGACCAAAGTGTAGTCCAAATTTGAGTTGCGATGGATGGAAGTGGTTAAATCCGAAGATCAAGATTTATAAGGAGTTGGCAGGCCTTTACATGATATCTTCGCACCTAAGGAAGAGCCTACCAAAGTGGGGTCTTCATATTTCACACTTGGTCCATATTATGGGCAATCCAAATCGTTCATATAAAGAAAATTATCTTAATATGATTACCCACGAGGTTTCTTCACTCGATGGACACCAAAATCAACAGTTATGGGGTGATTTGTCAATTGGGTCACTGTTACAATGATCTAATGGTTAAAATTTGACATGTAACGGATCGTGGGAACCATGTGATCTAGAATTCAGGGGTCTAGGTTAATGGCATTTTCATAATTATTACTGATATGAGAGTTTTGAGAAATCTAATGGTTCTACATGGTTATAGGCATTTTCTAAGTAATTCTTATAAAAGAACTTATATATAAATCTTTATGAATAAGGAATTATTCACTAAACTAATTAAGGAGATGTACATATATCAATCAACATAATGGATGGTCAGATGACATGTTAAAAATATAAAAACTTGATGGTTAGTACTCCAATCATGTATGTAAGTGGGTGTACGGTCAGTTTTGTAAACGGATGATCACAAGTAAGTTTTTGGAGTGATTAAGAGGTAGAACATGCATACCGTTAGATTTAAGTGACTTGTTCACAAGTGTAAGTTTCTCAGATTTTAGTTTTGATGGTGGGTTAAGCATATTAATAAGTGGTGAACAAGATGAACGGATTAGAATCTCAATTTGATATGTGTACGAGTAGATGCTGAGATCAAGTAGTTAGTTTATTATGATCGGGTGGTCCAAACTCAGAGTGGACAGTCAGATATCTTTACGTTGTGGTGAATAGTTGACTGAACGGTTGGTTATGATGGAAAAGTGAGAATACTTGGGTACATGATGAACCTATTTCAAAATCAACGATCAGATGGATTGATCTATAAATGGAGATTATTTCTAATGGTCAGATTCATGTTAGAGAATGGATGTAAGGTTAGGATAGTTAGATTGGTATCGTACACATTTACATAATAAGTTAAATTTCATGGTAACACTCAAGAGCTTTCAATACTCGGGTATTCAAAAGTTCTAGGTGTTACACAAGGTGTATACATTGTTGTTATATTTGAGATATATAGTTCGTGCCCCTCGGTGCATTGAACTAGTGTAGAAGGTGGCTAATGCAACTATCTCCTAAGATACAACTCCCCAAAAAAAAAAAAAAAAAGATTTCTCCACAGTGTGCACCAGCTGCATGAAATCCAACACTAACACCACACCACACAGCACACCACACAATACACCACCTTCACTTTCCCCAAAAAAAATAATCGAAAAAAATTTGATCTAAAAATAGGAGGAGAAAATCGTAGAAAAGCGCAAGGGTTTTCGGTTTCTCCTTTTTTTGGATGATACAAAACCCTAACCCCATATAATTGGGATATATTTGGAAAAACCTGTAACTGCCCTATTTTGTCAATTAGTGTGAGATGTGAGTCATAAAGTTTGGATCCTTAGGAAGATTCAAGACTATAGACTTGAATATCGAAGGCACCCAAAGCACTGAAATGGTAAAGTATTGGCACCTCTTCAAAAACCTATACACACCTTACAAAAATTGACATTTTATCTATCCAAGATTCATAGGAAAAACCTATTCAAGAAGTGCTAGTAAGTGGTGGTAGGAAGAATTTATTCAAAAAGAAAATCACAAAAACAATTGAATTTTTATCCCATTAAACTCCCATCGAACTGTCTTCATTGGCATTGAACAAGGAGCTCAAAATGTCTAGCAACTTTAATTAAAAAATATGGATTATTCTGATGGCATCAAAGGGTGTGTTCAATGGCATCGAAGTCCAGTCAATAGAATCGAGAAAGAAGCTCCAAACTGTCTAGCAACTTCTGGTAAAAAATCCTGATTTTCTCGATGGCATCGAAGGTCACTCAATGACATCTACAGAACTGTCCAACAACATATTGAAGAAAATCTTGATTTTCTTGATGGCATCGAAGACCAATCGATGACATCGATTCTGACAGTTTTCTACCTGTTTTCTACAGATTACCATTGCAAAACTTCTCTCTCTCTATCTCGCTTTCTCTCTCTCTCTCTCTCTCTCTCTCTATTATATATATATATATATATATATATATATACAAAAAAAAGTGTTTCTTTGTAAAATGGTGAGAAATAGAGAGTCTTGTGTGTCTATAACCCTAATTAAAACCCTTCTTCCTAAGCTCTCTTTCCTCATGGAGTTCAACATTCAATCCATGTCTTAAAAACATTCATTGAGCATTCAAAGCTTGGATTGAAGAATGAACTCCAACATTCATTAATGCACTAGCAACCATATTTATTAGAAAATCCTTTACACTAGATAGCATTGACTTCTTAGCCTTGGGAATCCTTAGCTTAACCATAAAGACTCATCATTCTTAAATTAGGATTCACAAAAACCTTAACCCAAAGCTCATCATTTCCAAAGGCACATCATCATTACGGTTGTGGTTCAAGGGAGCTCAAGATACTTCATGATTAAAGAAGATCTTTAATAAGGTGCTTTAATGGGGCTCACCCACTTTAGGTGAGAATGTATATTTGAGTACATTTTGTCTGGAAACCATTCCTTGTGTAGGATTGGGTTTCAGAGTTTGAAATACCAAAATTGATAAGTCCTTTTGTAGGCCTCCAATAGGAGAGTACGTTCATCATCCTTGTGTAGGACTTTGTGTTGGATTTTGAGATCCAAACTCCTAATGACCTTGTGTAGGCCATCCACAGATGAAAATCATGTAGACCTTGTATAGGTTGTGAATGTTTTATGGTGAATCTGATTTAAAACCATTTGAATAGTGAAATCTGGCACACTTTAGGTGAGAGTACGCAGCTGGGAGTGGAGTAGGCATGTAGACGAATCACTATACATTATGCGCAATGGGTTGAATGTTTTATCTCTTATTATATTTTTCCGAACAATATACATGATTTACTTTACAGCAACAAAGATGTTTGACATAATGCCTGAATGATGTTTTCACTTGAGTAGACTAAATAACCGCACTTCTTTTTATTTGTACAACTTTACATAACTGTTTAGAAATAAGTACATGTAACTTATTCAATTATAATTTAAAAATTCCTATTCACCTCTCTCTAGGACATTAGCCATATATTCAAGCTTTGCTTGTAGCGGTAAAACTGCAATTTCAAAACCTAGCCCATCAAGACTCAAATCAATGAGGCTCGTCAAAGCTAATCGGGGTCCGATTGCACCCCCCTATGCATGAGTATACACGTGTACATGTGCACACATGCCCAGTTTAAGGTTTCCGGCAAGGTTTCCCCACCAGGCCGAGCTTGCGTGCGAATACGGGCTTAGGCATAGTTCAAGATACTTCACAAGAGTCTATGTTTGGGTAAAGGTATATAAACCCTTTTCAATGTGGGGATTTAAGAGGTCGCCTAAGGTATTTTAGAGGTCTTAGGATGAGCCAATTATTAGGTGGGGATTTGAGAGGTCGCCTAAGGTATGATGAAAGAAAAGAGAAATAAAGACATCAGGCGTCTAGAACCAAAAAACCATTGGAATCATCTCGACTCCATAACTCAAATGATTCTTCTCGGATCCAGCCAAACGAGGGAATATACTACAAGCGATTTTCAGGGGGGAGCCTAGTCTGAACCATCAATTACTTGAGTGTCTCTCATGCTTTGAGATTTCATCCATTCACTCTGATCCTCAACCACCCTCGGAATCCCACTCACGAAGGCATGAAAGGACAAGGGAAAGACAATGGTAGGTTACTCACTCCAGGGATCACAATAGAAGACCCTTTTCAGTTGGAAGGGACAACTCTAGAGCATCTCCATCCCCGCTCCGTCCTTTTTTGAGTCACTTGACGGATATTTCATTATAAATTACAATTCCATCATAAGATGTGAAGTATACAAGCAGCCCTCAAAGACTTGTTTTCCCAGCACCAATAAAGGCAAGCTACCTCTATCCCAAGATACGAGAAAAGGGATTTCAACTTCTAATCATCATCCAGGTGATAGTCTGTGAGAGCTCTAGTGCATTGAGGCCTCAAAGGGATGGGTCAAGGTTCAACGTAGGTAGAAGCCCATCTCTAAGGAAGCTCACTTCTCGAAGAACCCGCTGCAAGTACTCCTAACTCTGCTCATTGAAAACTTCCCTGAGGATTCGATGGATCTCCACTTTCAAAGGGTTTTTAACATATTCGGTCCGGTTAGAGAGGAACTTATCCCGAAAAATGGGGTTCCTTAGTTATTAAAGGTTTTTCATTTTTTCACTTCACTTTAGATGAGGAGCACCGGAGAGCATTTGAAGGAATGCAAGGGCAAAGATTCTACAGGAAAGAAATCCAAGTTAATATGGCGCATTTTTGATCGGACAAGGTGACATCAATTGGCCATTCCCATGACTCATCTCAGACCCTCCAAGGAACATTTTCAATCCCTCTAAACCTACATTATCCTCCCTTGAATGAGGGGCTTACCATCCACCAAGAAACCTCGGGTTGTTCCTTTAAAAAAGCCCTTCAAGGGGTTCCTTCCCCTTCTTCCCTTTCGGCCTACTCGACCTCTCCACTTTTGGAGTCGTTTCCTTAGTCCCCTCTTCCTTCGGGCTCTCCCACTGGTTCCAATCCCGTCGACGAACCCTCTACCCCCAAGCCCCCTCCTCCCCTCTAGGTTCTCGTCTTCCTCTTTCTCTCAGGTTCTTTTCCCAGATGGTAAACCTTCTATCTCAATTTCAGAGTTGGTTCCCCTTAAGGCCAGCAAGAATCATCGATGAACAATGGCGACGCTTATCTTCCAAGGTTTTCCATTTATGACCTAAAGATTTGGTTTCAATTCTACTATTTGCATAATCTAGGGGATTACTCTCTCCTAGGAGGATGCTTGGGTCTCTTTCATGTCAGGAACCGATATCGATCGATCGGATAGTTCTTTTATTTGCATCGTGTTGGTCTGATGAGCTGGATCAGTAAGTGGTCAGACTGGTCTTTATATGGATCTAGGGATGCTCGATTCACCTTCCCTGATATTCCCCTCAAATTGTGGTTTGAAGAGTTCTTCATCTTCCTGGGGTCTTGTGTAGGGGAAGTCATTAAGGTGGATTTAGCTAGTGAATGTTAGGAGGAGATTCATTTAGCCAGGATCTTGATTAGGGTAAAGAAGTTGTCTTCGTTCCCAAACTCTATCAGAGTCTTGGTGGGCACCGTCTCTTTCCAAATTAAGATGCTCTATGACCCTTTTCTCCCACTCCTTAAGGTTCGACAAGGAGTCTCGCTGCAACAGACCCCATCGACACCGCTTCGGGGATGCCATCCATGACTGTTGGACAACCCTTTCCTGTGTCCCATGGTCCACCAAATCCACCTCGCTCGTGTGCCTTACCTTAGCCCTGGTGTGAGGCCTTAGTTCCAGTAAGTTGTTTAGATCCCCGACATGTGGAGGGTCTATCTTGAGATCTCTGTTGAGTGTAAAATATTGCATACTTTTCCCCATTTATATCTTCATTTTATGAACATGATACTGCTTAATGGTATATTTTATACATGTTTGTGTTGCAAGGTGAATCTGAGAGCTTCGATTAAAAAGAATGCTAAAAATATGGATTTAATGCTCAAGAATCACCAAGGCAAAAGATGGATCTTAGGAGACCAAGAATGAAGAATTTACATGCCAAAGATCTGAGGAAACCAAGTACAAAGCATGAAGAAAAGACTGGAAAAAGTACAAGTTAAACAGAAGAAAAATCAGACAATTCGATCCCACATAAGCCAACTTCGGTCCAACCAAAATTGCACAAAACTGTCCAGTAAGAAATCAAGATTTTCAGTCTTAATTCGGTCCCACCTAAGCCAACTTCGGTGCAACCGAAGACAACTTTGGTCCCACCCAAGCCAATTTCTGTCACACCAAAGTACTCTCGCACATAAATTTCAGACGCGATTTCAGTTCGACCGAAATCATGCAGAATAATCCAGCGAGAAAGTGTGACTCTCAATCTTAATTCGGTCCGACTAAACCCAACTTCAGTCTGACCGAAGCGTAACGCGGAAAAGCTACGGACTGCGTAAATTGAGGCGGTTTCGCAACGGATTGCGAAAATTCCAAGTCGGTGCGTAAGGTGTAGCTTCACAACTATAAATAAGAGTCCCTAAGACATTCCTAGGTATCATCTAGTATTTAAGGAGTGGAGCTAAAGGGTGGAGAGCCACCGCCAATAGTCTTTGTTCTTCTTCCACTACCAAAAAAAGGGGCAAAGGATACAAACCACGTTTGCTTTCTGCTACAGATATAAACCTTAGCTATAGTTGCTACAGACTTAATCCGTAGCTAAAACCTAATACTCTGTAGCTAAAGCCTACCTCCTTACCATAACCTCTTAGATATTGATGGTGCTTAAGGGGTTCCATGGGGCCCATTGAAATATATGCGTTTGATCTAAACTGCCCATAAATTCTAATATAAAATTTCAGTGAATGAGCCAAAAAATTATGTAGATTAAAGGTCTAAGTGGACCACACCATAAGAAATAATAAAAAATAAATTTCTATCATTAATATGTTATGTAGTCTGCTTACAGCTTCAATCCGACTCTTTTTTGGATTAACTGTAAAAATCATCTGTTAAAATGAATGGACGGAGTTAAAATGAATGGACGGAGTGGATAAATAACATACATCACGGCGGGCCCCACGAGTGCTAAAACTAGGCACTTAAAGTGTCGTCCGTCACCCCCAAAATGAAATCTTGTCTGCCCTTATCTCCCGCGCACATGCCCCACCTCCCAAAAACCAAACCCTCTCTCTCCCTTTCTCTCGTGTCCACAACGGCAGTAACTCTCCTATTTTTTTCTCTCTCATATGAGCTAGGGCATGCGCCGGCCTAACTCTCCTATCTCTCTCTCTCTCTCTCATACCATCCAACCTCCTCCCCTTCTTCCATTCTCCTTCCATTCTCATACAGATAGAGGGAGAGACGTGGAGAGTAGCTTGATGAGAAGAGGCCAGCCCATCCGGCCATCCAACCTTCCACCAGCCGAAGTGAGTCCACTCCCCTTGTTCCCTTCTTCCTTCTCCCCCATTCTTTTTAATTTTTATTTTTATTTGATTTGATGTGAGTGAGGCCTGATGTGTGGGGCCCCTGTTTATGTACATTGCTAGCCAACCGGACCAATCTGACTGAGAGCCTCATGGGATTCTAAATGTTTTTTCTCAAACCATTTGGATGGGCCAATAATCCAAGTGTTATAATCATCTAATCACGCGTCTATTCTGGATTCCTTTAGATCAAGGGTCGGGATTCCTAAATCAGGGCTCCTACGTGTACAAACTTGCATATCACCATACGGTTCCTCACACCCACAATGTATTTTTGTGATGGGATGCCAAACAGTCAGCCCATCTCCTTCCTTGATACTTCACTTAAATTAACAAATAACAATCTTGTGAGTTTATATACATTGAGAAAGCATTGGCAATTTAAACTGACTCTATCTTACCTTACTCGTACAAAGTACAAGGAATCAAGGTGCTTTGAAAGAGGTTTTGGCTAATGGCATGAGAACTATTATTATTTTTTTTTCCAGCCAAAACAAATCATAAAAACACATCTATTTTTGTTTCATTTTGTTGTCATTCCAGGTGTAGCTTTGAAAGAGGTTTCTTTTACATCTTTTTCTTTTAAAAAAATGTTGTTACTTTGGCTAATGGCATAAGAACTAATTCTTTTATTTCAGCTAGATGAAAAAAATGTTGTTTCATCTACACTTTTCTTTTTTCTTTTGGAATCTCTACGAATGTCAAACCGAGTTCATACTTCTATGCAAATTTGATTTACCATTCCTTTTTTGGTTGAAACTAATGAACAACCTGGATGCTATGGAAAAGCAGGTCTTTGAAACCAAGTTTGCCAAAATTGGAAAGAGATTTGCTAATTCCACACGCGTATGAGCCTTGTCATCCATGTGCATTCAAGGTTTGGACAATTTAACTTAATTACTTGCATTCCAGGTATGTAATTTTTTTAGCAATTTTTAAGTGCCTACCTTTCATTCATCAACTCTGCCGGATTACTAACTTTTTTTCTCTTGTCTGAATGTATAAATAAAAGACAGTCCACTGCTAAATAAACCCAAAGCACAAACCGAATGGTTAAGATATGTTTTTTCATTGACAAAAAGAAATGTACAGTGGACCCACATGTCAATGCATATGTCTTATGGGCCACAGATTTTGGCGACGTTGTCATATTAAACGTAAGGCATGTTTGGATGCAAGGCATGCTCAGTTGAATTGAACTAAAGGAAACAAAGAAAAATGGAAAAAAAAAAAAAAAAAAAAATCTTGAATCAGGTATCATTATTCTAATTTGAATGAGGTTGGCATTGCATATCATGTATTTTAATTCAGACTCAAAATCATCTGAATTTGCAGTTTCGGTCTTTCTTTTTTTTTTTTTTTTTTTCGATTCCTCTCTGTTAAGCTTTAATTCCTGTGATTCAAATCAAATATCATTCTATATACTATTCAAATTCAAATTCAATTATCAATCAGAGCAAACTTGGATGTGTGGGATTAATATGATAAATTAGGCTATTTTTTCCTTTCAGGGAGAAGATGATGGAAGGAGAAGCAAGAACTGTTGATTGTTTAAGGGGAAGATTGCTTGCAGAGAGAGTGACTTCAAATGCTGCAAAAGAAGATGCATAAATCATGGGTAAAAAGGTCTTTTTCCTTTCTTCTTCTTCATTTCCTTTTCCTACTGTCTTTTTTCTTTTTTTTTTTTTGGAAAGACTACTGTCATTTCTGTTATATTCTTCTTCATTTCCATAGTTTTGGTTTCAAACATGTAGTTTTGAAACTTTGCAACAATCACATTTTTCTTTAACTGCATTTTTTAGATTCAAGCATATGTTGTTGTCATACATGCAGAACAATTCTTCTATGTTTGAGATTTTCATTCTTAAAAAAATTAAATTAAAAAAAAAAAAAACATGAGATTACGTGGTGGCTGAACATCAAGATTTACTAAATGCTTCAAAGTGCTCCTTCTTGTAGTATGGAGTCCCGAAAAAATATCTCAAATTGAATGATTCAATCTTTTGATTATACAAAGGTTATGGAAAGCATCCATTTTCAAAGCAAAAGAGCCGAATTTCGAAGTGTTAAGATAATCCAACTAAAAGATTTTTATTATTTTTTATCCATGATACAAAACAGGACTCATTGTTTAGATGGTTAGGATCACTGGGAGACAACCCAGTTTCAAGGACTAAAGCCCCGACACACAAACACGCACAAAAGATATCCTTAAAGGGATAAAAATGGACCAAATGCACTGCCACACAATATTTCCTTCTATAGTAGTGTGTTCATTGCATGATCAGTAGCAGCACATTAGAATTGCCACAACAAGAACAGTTGGTTGCCGAGAATAGACATCTAGAATCCTAAGTGTTTTCTTTTTTGTTGGCATGCACAGGCTTATGCACTTGCACATGCACATGCTATGCATTTGTATTAATGCTTTCGTTGTACCCTTTTTTTCTTTTTTCCTTTCCTTTATCAAGAAACATCACAAAGGAAGTTGAACGTGTAAGCATGACTTTCACCAAATCAATGTACAATGCTTCAAAGCTTCAGGTGAGTTGGTCTTTTGACTATAAAGGAGAATTCTACATGCTTCTTTCTTCATTTTTTTCTTTCACCAGATGATCAGTCAAGCTTAATTTTTGGTTAATGACACATCTACACTAGATACCATAAGTTGTGCCTATGCCACATGTGCAATATCTAAGTAATTTATAAGTTCCCGTGTTTCACCCATAACACTGCCAGAGTATCCATGAACATGCCTTGTACCTTTTTTTTTAAAATTTTTTTTTAAGAAATAAAAAATAAGTTAATATCCTTCACCATCATATCTTAAACCACACTTAAAATTTCTAAAATATAAAAACCAATAAAGAAAAGCTTATGCCATAGCGACTAAAATCCCAAATAACTTGAAAGCATCTCAACTTTCTAATAGTTTCAACGAATCTGATTTGGCAACACAAAGTCGCAGACATCATTGATCAGAATTACATGAACAAATTAGGCCTCGATGTCTTGAATGTTGTCTTAAGCTTCCTAGTTGGTGGCCTAACCTTCTTGAACACCAACGGGAACTTGATTTTGGAATCATGAAATTTCTTGGTATTCTCTCTCTTGAAAAGCGAGTCAGGTATGGTAGCTATCTTGATGATCTGAATGCAAGGAGACCTTACCCTGTGGCGAGAAGTCATCTCATCATACATGTGCTCAACAACACCATTAAGAGTTGTGTCCCGGTATTCCTTGTACATATTGTGGTAACCAGTTCTGCTCTGGTACCGCAACCAAATTCCGTAGTTCTCAACAATGGTGGGATTCCTCTTAAAAATCTCATTAATGGCAAGCACTTGCTCGATACTGATGGAACATGCCTTGTACCTAAATCCAGGTTGGTCCCAACCCTCAATATGGGCAATCCATCAAATGGGTCCATCCTTGATTGCCCCTCTCTCTCTCTAAAAAAAAATCACTTTTGACTAGATGATCTTAACTATCCAATTAATGACTACAAAAATTGATGGTTTATATTGTTCATACTACAAACAGTCATTAATCTAGACTTTCCATGATGTGGGTCCTGAGCTTGATTGTCCATTCATTTTTCCATATCATCGCGGGTCATGAGCCCAAAAATGAATGGGCGTTCAATAATCATTGTTTCATCTTATGTAATCCACATAAGGTGAGTTGTGTACTTTTCCTTCATTTTCTGAGAGGGATTTTTAAAATGCTTGATGGTTAATTTCAACAGTTTTCTGGCTTCTTCTACTATCATTTGAGTACCTCAAAGGCCTAACTAACTTGAGATTTTTATATGCAGGCTCATGTATTTTTAGCCCCACAGATCAATGTTGTCACTACAAGGTTCAATATTGAAATGGTAAAGTTTTTAACTATTTATTTTATCTTTGAAATGGCTATTTTTTCACTCAAATGTACTCAAATTATAGCTCTTTATTTATATTTTCAGATACATAATTTTCTGGTTGTTGCTTCTGTGTTGCAAATTGGCATTCAATTTTTACATCCAAGTAAATTTCTATTTTATTGGTGTTGTTTATTAATTTGTCCTGCTAGTACAGATAAAACCTTTGGTGAAGCCAACCAAACACATAATAAAAGTTCGTCGCATTAAATATGCTTGACATGAGTTTTTTCTTGAGGGTACTCATCTTCCTCTTGGTCCATGATATCCTGGCTTTTTATCATTTCATTCATATAATTTTTTTATTCTGTCAATGCAGCTAGGTACAACATTAGTGCAGTTTTCTTGCTCTGGGCACCTGTAGTCTTGGTATGTCTCATTGTCCTGCAATAATTTAATATATCGAGATTTCTTTCCCATCAATCATTTACATTTTTCTTCTTAATCGATACTTGGAAGTTAATATAATCATTTAATCTGTTTTACAATCTTTAAAATCTTTATATGTAAATATGTACCCATATGTATTGTCGGAGAAACTAAAAAATTTACTCATTCTCAGATTGCAATGTGGAATATGCATCCATTATTTAAAGAAAGGGCGACATTCTAAGCACTCACACTTTCTCTCCTTGCTAGCTAAATTGGTGAGTCTTCTTTCCTTCATACTATATGATTCATTGATGAAGTGGCCTGGCCATTTGGACAGGCTGATGTTTATACAGTATTTCAAAATTGATGAAGTAGATCCGGATGTGTGTCGGAGCTATCCGGATGTTGAGCAGGGGTCCGTGGAAGGTGGGAACCGTTGTTATGACCATGATGAAGCTGTCTATTTCCTATGGATAGCATTGGAGGGGCCTGACCATTTGGACAGGCCGTGTTTATATATTTGCTTGAAATTAATGGAGTAGACCCGGATGTGCGTCGGAGCTATCCGGATGAGCGGGGGTCCCTGGAAGGTGGAAACCGCTGTTTTGACCATGATGAAGCTGCCCATTTCCTATAGAAAGCATTGGAGGGGCCTGGCCATTTGGACAGGCCGTGTTTATGTATTTGCTCGAAATTAATGGAGCAGACCTGGATGTGCGTCGGAGCTATCCGGATGAGCGGGGATCCCTGGAAGGTGGGAACTGCTGTTATGACCACGATGAAATTGTCTATTTCCTATGGACAACATTGGAGGGACCTGGCCATTTGGACGGGCCGTGTTTATATCTATATTTGCAGGGACCACACCTTTAACCTAAATCACACCTTAAACCTATACCCTAAACCTATTCTCAATTCCCTAAAGCTATAACCTATAACCTAAACCTAACCCTAAACCTAAATGTATTCTCAAATCCCTAACCTAAACCTAAACCTACACCTAATCCTAACCTCAACTCCCTAACCTAAACCTAAACATAAACTTGAAAACTCAAACCTAAACCCGATCCCGAACCCGAATCCGATTTCCTAACCTAAACCTTAACCTATTCTCAATTCCCTAAAGCTATAACCTAAACCTATCACCTTAACCTAAACCTAAAACCTATAACCTAAACCTAAACCTAAACCAAAACTTATAACCTTAACCTAAACCAAAACCTATAACCTAAACCTTAACCTATAACCTATAACCTATAACCTAAACTTATAACTTAAAACTTAACCTTTACCTAAACCTAAAACCTAAACCTAAACCTAAAACCTAAACCTAAACCTATAAACTAAAACCTAAACCTAAACCTAAATGTATTCCCAAATCCCTAAACCTAAACCTACACCTAATCCTAATCTCAACTCCCTAACCTAAACCTAAACCTAAACTTGAAAACCCAAACCTAAACCCGATCCCGAACCTGAACCTGATTTCCCAAACCTAAACCTTAACCTATTCTCAATTCCCTAAAGTTATAACCTAAACCTATAACCTAAACCTAAAACTTAAACCTAAACCTAAACCTAAACCTAAAACCTAAAACCTAAAACCTAAACCTAAACCTAAAACCAAAACCTATAACCTTAACCTAAACCAAAACCTAAAACCTAAACCTTAACCTATAACCCATAACCTAACCTAAACCTAAACCTAAACTTGAAAACCCAAACCTAAACCCTATCCCGAACCTGATCCCGATTTCCTAAACCTAAACCTTAACCTTGTAAGTCCAGTATCCTGGACCGTATCGTTCCTTAGGCTTCCGCGGTCTTCCCGGTCGAATTCCGACAACCTTCGACCCTTAACCGGCATTTGCGCGCAACCCTGATTCACACGCCGTTAACTCAAGTCGACTCAACCCAAGACTTGTACCTTAACGACTGCGCCGTAGCCGCGGTTCCGATGTTGCGACTCGTGCGCCGATCTGATACTCTGGCCATGAGATGTGGGCCAGCGTTCGATACGAGGAAAATGCCATGCATTTGTAAACCCAAGAAAGATTTCAAATCATATCCCATCAATCCCATCAATCACACCTCATGTCAAATACACATCACCCCATCCCCAAGCAACTCCTAAAGTCAACACTCTCTTACACAAAGTACACCCATCACTCACTTTACCCATCACCCCATCACTCAGTATCCCTCTCTCTCTTACAACCACTCTCTCTCATCTCTCTCCCTCATTTTCCAAGCAACCCATGTCCAAGCTTTCCTCCATTTTTCCACCCACCATGAAGCTTCATACTCCATCATCCAACCTCTAAAATCCAATCTCGACCATTGATTCTTTCTCCATGGAGCTAGATCGCCCTAGTGAGGAGAAGGAGGAGTAGTTTTGAAGGTGGGTGCTTCTCTCTCTCTCTCCTTCCTTTTTTTGGTGACCCACATGATGAGTGTATGAGATATCTAGACCGTCTATCCAACGGACCACATGACCGTCCAAACATGGGGACTAACCCACCTTGCTACCATCTTTGTTTGAAGGGTCCAACTGATGGGAAAAATACAAATATGTGGTGGACCCAACATGGCCAGATGGGCCAACCCAGAACTTGCTGGACCTTTGCTGTCCAGACCATCTAGTGAGGTCTGGATGTTGCTGGGATGAAAATAAAAATATTAGCTTGATTTGGAAGCTTTGGGTGACCGTACATGTAGGCCCCACCTTGATGTATGAATTAGATCCACGCCGTTCATCCTATTTCCCATATCATTTTAGGCGTTGAGCCGAAATTCGAGGCCAATCCGATAAACAAGCGGGCCATACCATAGGAAATAGTAGTGTTTATCATTAAAACCCACCTTGATGTTTTTATTCGCCAAAACATGCTGCATATTGGGCTTGATGGGTTTGTCCCGAGCCATGGATTCCAACGGCTGGGTCAGATTCACCTGATGCGGGCCCCACCTAGGAAGTTCCTTAGAAAAAAATATTTTTTTTTTTCAAAAAAATAATAATAATAATAAAAATCTCAGCAGCAGCAGCAGTGTCTACTGCTGCCATTGTCTTTGTCTGCGCGCATGGACGAGAGGCAGGACCCACGGGTCCCATCTGTAGGCCCCACCGTGAGGTGTGATGTAATCCACACCGTGCATTGGGTGGCCCTCCTTCTGACTGTGGACCATCCCTAAAATCAGCCGTATTCGGATCTCAGGTGGCCCACGGCGTGGGAAACAGTGAGATATAACGTCTGCCATCGAAACCCTTTGGGGTTGTCACAGACGATTTGGATCGTCATGAAATTTGTTTTTTTTTTTTTTTTTTTTATCTGCGTCCATGTAACCTTATGTACAGGTGGGTTGAAAAATAAACGTTGTGGTGCACCCCATGTGGGACCCACCCACCTTGGCTCGCCTCTGTACAGTAGCTGTAAAGCTGCTGTGATATGGACAATAATCCACACCGTCAGTCTCTTTAGTGGGACCCACCATAGGTATATGTGTTTCATCTGTACCATCCATATGGACGGTGCCACGTACGGCTCTACCATGGTACATTACCTATACCGTCAGTCAGCGGGCCACCCTAAGTGGGACCCACCTTTAAACATGATATTTGCACCGTCCAGATGCATCTGGACAGTGAGTATGGACATATGTATATATATGATATATGTTATATATTTACATATATTAATATGATATGAGGTGGGCCACACGTGTGGACCCACCATGTAAATATGCATGAAATCTCCACCGTCCAGAGCATTCAGCCGTCTGGACGGTGGCTTCTTGTAACGTGTATATATATTATATTATATTATATTGTACTATATTAGATTTAATATATATGTAAGTAAGGTGGGCCATGTGCATGCGACCCACCTTGGTGTACGAATTGTATATCTACTCTGCCATCTGTCCATATGGTGTAGCTCCCACTGTAATGTATATGTTTTATATCTACACCGTCCGTCCCTCGAATGTATACGTGGGACACACCATGTTGTATGTTTTGTAATCCACACCATCAGATTGTGTTGGACAGTGCTGGACAATGTCTGGACGACGTTGATTTTCATAGATAATGTTCGGATGGTGCTAATTTACCTGGGCAATGTTTAGACAGTGTTGATCATCACTGGTGGGCCGTGTACCCCATGAAATGATAGTGTACAGTGACACACATGTTACACTTGCAACTATTGAAAGGATTTTGATGTGGTCCAAGTCCACTTGTGGCCAATTGGTGCGGTCCATCTATGAGGCCCATTGTGATGTGTTTTGGCCCATGTGCGGGGCCCACCTGTTTGTATTTTTGACCCATGAGCAGGGCCCACCTGTTGTGTATATGAGGTCCATTGGTGCTGTCCATTAATGCGGTCCACTTGTTGTGTACAAGGCCTATGCATAGGGCTCACCTATTGTGTATTTGAAGCCTATGGGTTGTGGCCCATTGTGATGTACTCGAGGCCCATGGGCGAGGCCCATTTAATGTATTCGAAACCCATGGGCAAGGCCTGATGTGATGTAATCATGGCCGATGTGCCAAGGACCACTGCGATGAGTATTTGGCCCATGAATGAGACCCATAGTGATGTGTATTAGGTCCTTGTATGAGGTCATGGGCCTACGATACGTTTTCCTCTATGCGGGCCACTCCTTGGGGGCAATGATGGTTAGATGTCCTCATTGTGACCTTCCCTTAGGCCTTGTTAGGCCCATTCTTACCGATTCCGCTTAACGTGACCGATTTGCCGATTCTGATTATCAACCGATCCCGATTATCTGACTGATTGCCGACCTCGATTGACGTGATCGATTTGCTGATTTTGATTATTGATCGACCGATCCCGATTATAGTGACCGATTGTCGATTCCGCTTAACATGACCGATTTTCTGATTCTGATTATCGACCGATCCCAATTATCGTGACCGATTGCCGACCCCGATTGACGTGATCGATTTGCCGATTCTGATTATTGATCGACCGATCCCGATTATCATGACCGATTGCCGATTCCAATTGATATGACCGAATTACCGAATCTGATTATCGATCGATTTCGATTGTCGTGGCCGATTGTCGATTCCGATCAACGTGACCTATTTGCCAATTTTGATTATCGATCGATTTCGATTGTCATGGTCGATTGTCGATTCCGATTGACATGACCGATTTGCCGATTTCGATTATTGATCGATTTTGATTGTCGTGACCGATTACCGATTCTGGTCGACATGACCGATTTGCCGATTCCGACTATCGATTAATTTCGTTTATCATGACCGATTGTCGATTCTGATTATCGATCGATTCCGATTGTTGTGATCGATTGCCGATTCCGATTGACGTGACTGATTTATCGATTCTGATTATCGATTGATTCTGATTGACGTGATCGATTTGTCGATTCTGATTATCGACCGATTTGCTGATTCCAGTTATCGATCGATTCCGATAATCGAGGTCGATTCTGATTTGTCGAGGCTAATCGTATAGGCCTATTCCGATTATTGAGGCCGATTCCGAGTGTCGATTTCGATTGTCGAGGCCAATTTCGATTGCCAAGGCC
This sequence comes from Magnolia officinalis, assembly GCA_021015155.1. Taxonomy (NCBI): domain Eukaryota; kingdom Viridiplantae; phylum Streptophyta; class Magnoliopsida; order Magnoliales; family Magnoliaceae; genus Magnolia; species Magnolia officinalis. Next base: position 3,674,034 of record JAJHSJ010000016.1, on the reverse strand, counting down.
AATTGTCGAGACCTATATGATTACATGCGACCCGCAGTTGAGGCCCATTGTGACACGTATTAGGCCCATGATGCAAGGCCCATTTGATCTATTCAAGACCCATGTGTAGGGCCCACATGTCATGTATTTGAGGCCCATGGGAAAGGCCCATTGTGATGTATTCATGGCCAATGGGCAAGGCCCATTGTGATGCATTCATGGCTTATGGCCAAGACCATTGTGATATGTATTAGGCCCATGAGCAGGGTCCGCCTGTTGTGTATATGTGGCACTTGAGTAAGGCCCATTGTGTTGTATATTAGGCCTTTGTGCGAGGTCGTGGGCCCATTATATGTTGGTCTCTATGTGACCATTCCTTAGGGGCAATGTTAGTTAAATTCCACATTGTCGAGGCCGATTGTTCATGCCTGTTATTGATACCGATTATGAGTATGTGACAGCATAGCATCATAATACATGCCCATACGCATCATTTGCATACTTGTTATGAGACGTGATTGACCACTGCATATGCCATAGGGCAGGTTGTTCATGGGGCTCCCTGATAGGCGGAGTTGCCCCACATGAGAGCACGGCATGTGCAGGATTGATGCATGATTGGACTGTGTGACTCATGCATCTCGCATTTGTGTGACATGACCACCATACGCCCTAGCGACATCAGGGTCGTAGCCTCCACAGGTATTTCATGGATGGCCAGATGGGACACCGGAAATCTGTTCTACATGGGGTGTTATAGATATCATTGGGTGAAAGTCCCAAAACCCTTTTGGTTCCAGAGGTTACTCCAACGTCTAGACCGAGTGGATGCATGAGCGCACGAGGGCCGTATACCATTAGGCCGCGTCTCCCACTCTGTCGTGGTCGGTTGGAAGGGGGTACGGCTTTACCTGCCCGAGAGGAGGGGGCAATGCTAGGCTAAGTTTGACCAGCTCGAGGAATGGGTCCGCTATCGACGAGTCGGGCCCGATATTGGCAGGCGGATAGTGAGGTCTCTTTCGCTCACCTTGTTGCGTGTGATGGGGCGGCAATCTGGTTTAAAGTTGTAATAAACCCCGGTGAAATCCCAGAGATGAACAGTACTGATATGTGGACTTATTGAACAGGATTTGCATACTCATTCATTCATTCATTCACTATCCACTCGGACTAGTGGTGCGCAACTATTTATTATGTGAACTTTCGCAATGGCCAGGATTTTGGTTGGGGCGCGCGACTAACCTGAGATCAAGAGTTTACCACATTGAGTCTGACTATCCAAATTTAGGTATGGGACTGGTTTGGATAGAAGTCCCTTGTGATGGACCCCATAGCATACGATACTACGTACTATCATCCCAACTTCACACTCCAGCATGGTCATTCCATTCGCATCGCATATTGCATTACATTCGCGGCATATGACATTTTGGGTTACTTGTTTTTCTGCATTTATATGGTTTAGATATGACATCGGATATTTGAATCTTTATGTTCCTCATTTGCATAGTTAATATGTATTGCGCATTCTAATATTGCTTGACTCATAGACTTGTCAGTATTTTCGCTCACTCTGATAACATATGATTCATAACCTTACGACTATTTCGACATTGTATGATTATGACATTGTATTAAATACTTGGCACTTACCTTGTGCACACACTTACACCACCCTTTAAGCTTTCTATAAGCTTATGCATGATAGATGCGTGCAGGTGAGGCTAGGTTGCAGCAGTGTTGAGCTTGGAGCGTGCAGCGGTCTTCTAGAGCTTGATTTTCGATTTATGTATTTCCCTTTCAGCATTGTACTCAAATGATTATATTAGTAGATATGTGATGATGATGTTGCCTTTGTGAATTGGATAATCTTGTAGTTACGCTTATTATGAGTTAAATGTATGAAAAAAATCCTTCTTGTAGGATCCCAGGATTGGAATCTGGTGTATGGACGCTAGGAGCCGAGAATGGGGTAGTACGGAGGTTATCGGCACCGGATTCGGCGATTGGGATTCCTGTGAATCCGATTTTCAGGTTTGGGGCGTGACAAACCTATTCTCAATTCCTTAAACCTAAATGTATTCTCAAATCCCTAAACCTAAACCTACACCTAATCTTAATCTCAACTCCCTAACCTAAACCTAAACGTAAACTTGAAAACCCGATCCCGAACCTGAACCCGATTTCCTAAACCTAAACCTGAACCTATTCTCAATTCCATAAACATATAAGGTAAACCTATAACCCAAACCTAAAACTTAAACCTAAACCTAAACCTATCACCTTAACCGAAACCTAAAACCTAAAACCTAAACCAAAACCTATAACCTTAACCCAAACTAAAACCTATAACCTTAACCCAAACCAAAATCTATAACCTAAACCTTAACCTATAACCTATAACCTAACCTAAACCTAAACCTAAACTTGAAAACCCAAACCTAAACCTGAACTCGAACTCGATTTCCTAAACATAAACCTTAACCTATTCTCAATTCCTAAACCTAAATGTATTCTCAAATCCCTAAACCTAAACCTACACCTAATCCTAATCTCAACTCCCTAACCAAAACCTAAACCTAAGCTTGAAAACCCAAACCTAAACCCGATCCCGAACCCGAACCCGATTTCCTAAACCTAAACCTTAACCTATTCTAGATTCCCTAAACCTAAATGTATTCTCAAATCCTTAAACCTAAACCTACACCCAATCCTAATCTCAACTCCCTAACCTAAACCTAAACCTAAACTTGAAAACCTAAACCTAAACCCGATCCCGAACCCGAACCTGATTTCTTAAACCTAAACCTTAACCTATTCTCAATTCCCTAAAGCTATAACCTAAACCTATAACCTAAACCTAAACCTAAACCTATCACCTTAACCTAAACGTAAAACTTAAAACCTAAACCTAAACCTAAACCAAAACCTATAACCTTAACCTAAACCAAAACCTATAGCCTATCACCCATAACCTAACCTAAACCTAAACCTAAACTTGAAAACCCAAACCTAAACCCGATCCTGAACCCGAACCCGATTTCCTAAACCTAAACCTTAACTTATTCTCAATTCCCTAACCTAAATGTATTCTCAAATCCCTAAACTTAAACCTACACCTAATCCTAATCTCAACTCCCTAACCAAAACCTAAACCTAAGCTTGAAAACCCAAACCTAAACCCGATCCCGAACCCGAACCCGATTTCCTAAACCTAAACCTTAACCTATTCTAGATTCCCTAAACCTAAATGTATTCTCAAATCCTTAAACCTAAACCTACACCCAATCCTAATCTCAACTCTCTAACCTAAACCTAAACCTAAACTTGAAAACCAAAACCTAAACCCGATCCCGAACCCGAACCTGATTTTTTAAACCTAAACCTTAACCTATTCTCAATTCCCTAAAGCTATAACCTAAACCTATAACCTAAACCTAAACCTAAACCTATCACCTTAACCTAAACGTAAAACCTAAAACCTAAACCTAAACCTAAACCAAAACCTATAACCTTAACCTAAACTAAAACCTATAACCCATAACCTAACCTAAACCTAAACCTAAACTTGAAAACCCAAACCTAAACCCGATCCTGAACCCGAACCCGATTTCCTAAACCTAAACCTTAACTTATTCTCAATTCCCTAAACCTAAATGTATTCTCAAATCCTTAAACCTAAACCTACACCTAATCCTAATCTCAACTCCCTAACCTAAACCTAAACTTAAACTTGAAAACACAAACCTAAACCCGATCCCGAACACGAACCTGATTTCCTAAACCTAAACCTTAACCTATTCTCAATTCCCTAAACCTAAATGTATTCTCAAATCCCTAAACCTAAACCTACACCTAATCCTAATCTCAACTCCTAACCTAAACCTAAACTTAAACTTGAAAACCCAAACCTAAACCCGATCCCGAACCTGAACCCGATTTCCTAAACCTAAACCTTAACCTATTCTCAATTCCTTAAAGCTATAACCAAAACCTAAAACCCTAAACCTAAACCTAAACCTAAACCTATCACCTTAACCTAAACCTAAACCTAAACCTAAACCTAAACCACCTTATCCTAAACTAAAACCTATAAACTAAACCTTAACCTATAACTTATTACTGATAACCTAACCTATGGATTTTGCCATAGTTTAGAAGATTTGTAGGTACATTTTTGATTTCTTCATATATAATTTTTTTTTTTTTTTTTTTTTCTTTCTTCCTTTTGAGATGTGTACAAAGGTATGCTTGTTTGATTGTGTCTACAATTATTGTTTTATACAGGATAACAAGCTAAAGAAGTCGGTGGAGGATGAAATTCATTTTCTGAAGGGAAGAGTTTTAGAACTTGAAAGTGATCTTGTGTCGAAGCCATAGAAGTTACATCTACAGTTTTAAGGAAAGAAGAAGCTCTATCTTCTGCATTTGCTGAAATTGACCATCTGGAGGAAGAAAATTCTGTAAAAATGTGAGCATTATTGAATGCATATGGAGGGTGTTTACTGTGTTGGAGTGTATTTGTTTCTTGCACATGAAGGCACGCCTTAGTTCTAATTCTTATGATAGGTTGAGCAAAGTGAAGTATTGTTTATTTAGAAATGTGAATATAGGATGCACTGTATGATTTGATTGCTATTGTAAAAAATGCATCATTTTTTTCTCTGATTGCATTTTATGTACTATTTCTATCAGCATTAAGCTTAGATGAGTTATCCAATCATAGCAGGTTCTTGCAATAGAAACAGGTAAAAATAGCTACGAATATAATCCATAGCTATTGCTATCTATTGCTACGGATATCGTCCGTAGCTATTGTTATCTATTGCTACGGATTAGCTACGGATCCTATACGTAGCTATTGGTATCTATTGCTATGGATATGATTCATAGCTATTGGTATCTATAGCTACAAATAGAATCCGTAGCAATTGTTATCTACTGCTACGGATACTATCCGCAGCGATTGGTATCTATTGCTACGGATAAAATCCGTAGCTATTGGTATCTATTGCTACGATATTGTTCGTAGCTAGACCTTTAGCTACACCACCAATAGCGACGGACGTGCTATGGATTAATTCCGTAGCAAAAGGGATTTTGCTACGGATTTTGGTCGTAGCCTTTGGCCATTTTTCTTGTAATGTTCCTTACTAGTTTTTATGTTTTTCTTAAGAGTTCTTAGTTCAATTATGTTTATGGCTGGCTAAACCTCTTAGCTAGGGCTAAGAGGTGTAGCTTGTAGTATGATTGGGATATTTACTTTGCTTTGATTCATGTTTATTTTGAACTTCATTGATTTCTAGTTGATTTTAAGGAATATTTTCAGTTTTCAATGGTTTGTTGTGATTGCAATTACAATTGAGTCTGCGATAGCTTTAAATATCTTCTTTTCCTCTTTGAGATTATGGAATTGGTAAATCTTGTTGTTCACCATCGTCCCTTAGGCATAGTTGGGTGACGGTATCCCTTCCAAACTCCATGATTTTCTTCCTTTGAGATTGGATCAATGATAAGTTCAAAGATTTGATCATCTCTCTTTCCAATTGGATCCTTTGAATTAAGTAAGGAAGCATCCCAAGGGCTATAAGTGGATCCTTGACACCCTAGTTCCCACCTTTAAATTTATAAGTTTTAATTACCTTATTCAAAATTTGTCTCTCAAATACTTCAGATTTAGTTTCACATCTTCTTGTAGTTTTAATTCTAGTTACTTTTAAAAACGAACGAGTTTAGTCCCTGTGGATTCGACCTCGGTCTCACTGAGATTATTACTACATCCTGACCCTACACTTGGGGTTGTGAATAAGTTTTTGGCGCCATTGCCAGGGATTAACAACTGTGTTTTTCTGAATTTGATTATTACTAGAATTAAGATAAGATTAGGGTTTATTTTCTATTTTATTTCTAGGTTAGGAATTTTTCTACGTTGTTTTTAGAAACTAATTTGTTTTTCTATTTTGTAGGATCCTAACATAGAGATCTCCAATCTGGTAACCTCTTTCTAATTCTCTCTTTATTTTCTTAATTTCTTATTGCTTTTTATTTTCTTTCTTCTTAGGGTTAGGTTTGAAAAGGGCGAGCTCTAAGTCCTAGAGAAGAGGGGGGGGGGGGGGGTGAATAGGATTATGCCAAATAAAAAATAAAATGCAGAAAATAAACTTAAATAGCAGAAATCTAAAGCAACCTCAAATGCACAAGTATTGAGAGGTTGATACAAACGTTGTTCTAAGGACAACCTTACACCAAAAACCAATGGCTTATGGTAGGACAACCTAATTTCTAGAACTTCGGCAAGTATCAAAAACTCAAACTGATACAGAGGTAAAAGAAATAAATCTGGCATAAAATAGATACAAACGTTCACACACATAACCAGATACAATCATCCACCACAACTCCAAGAATTATAGTGGTTCGTGTGTGTACACCGACTGTTCGCAAATAGCCACACAACTACTCCACTCCCAATATCCACACCCATGGGGATATTGACTTTCACTAAGAAAGAAGGTTTTCCTAGGTTCACCTTAAAACCTTTACAGATGTGTTTTTCAATGGGCTTACACAATAAAAAACCCCACGCTGAGATTTTCCTGGCTAATCTCAGTCAAAACCACAAATAGAGATTTTCCTGGCTGAATCTCACAAACCAAAAATACATAAAACTGAAAACAATACTTATCTAAAGAATGTTCTTCAATGTAGCAGGTAGAACTGCTTGTTTATAGATGAAGATGTTCAATGTTTAATCTCACAAATGAAGGGGTTCTAGGTCTAGATGAATTTTAAATTAAATCCAACCTTAGGCTACTTGGATTCAATTTCTTGGATCTCAAAAGGGTTAAAACAAAATCCCTTTTATATCAAGTAGAATGGAATCATAATAGATCAAGAAATTAAGAAACTAAATAGCTATTTAAAATGATTATAAATACCTCACAATAGCTTCACAATAGTGGGGACTAATCTCTCAAAGTGGAGGCTTGAATTGGCTTGGAATGAATGATAAAATCTGAGAAATGTCCTCTATATATAGGCTGCAATTTGGTTCCCTCAACTGGTCTAAGGTTCGGCTCAACTGGTCCTAGTAGAATAACTTTTCAAAATTTTCTGGCGCGATTGGATAAAACAGATCCTCGACTGGTCAGTGGCTCTATCGACTGTTCGAGTGGCCAGCTCGACTGGTCGAGTGGATCAAATGCGCATTGCTGGAGTTCGACTCGAGACCTGCTCGACTGGTCGAGCCAGTCTCCATGACTAGTTGAGCAGGGTACTCGACTGGTCATAGACCAAACAACCTTATCCGATTTTTTAGTAAAATCCTGGACTGGTCGAGAAAAACTCTGGACTGGTCGAGCCTCAATTAAGTACTATGACCCAATATAAATATACAACATCAATGACCTAATCCTGAGGTCTTTCTAGGGTCATGTATACCTTAAATGTGAGTATTGAACTTGTAACATTGGTCGCTTCGGTAGATAGGTTACTTTGAAGATCATGAAGCTTGTCCTCGTATACTTGAACTTACATCTTGAACTTGTGTCTTAAACTTATGTTTTTGAGACTTAAGCTTGAGCTAGTGTATTTGAACTTGAGCTTGAGCTTGAGCTTGAACTTTAACTTAAGTTTGAGCTTGAGATGCACTTGAACTTGAGTACTTGGACTTGAACACTTAGACTTGGTGAACTTGAACTTGATCCCGAAGTTCAACACGCATACTTGAAGTAGTCGTAGCATTTGATGTTGATGTAGAAGACTTGAAATTCATCTTCGAATGAAGGTGAACTTTTCATCTATCAAAAATAAGTTAATCACTCCAAAGTGGTTTGGCACAACAAAATTTGACAATACAGGGTGCTAGATTTACAACTTAGCACTTACAAGGTTAGATTCTAAACTAGAGGGTTGAGAGTGTTTCATGCCTAGGTGGGTCGTGACAACACTCTATGTGTCTTGAGTGAAGGAGGATTAGTCGAAGGATTGCCTATTCATCACAGGATTAGACACCACTTGAGATCCTCTAAGTCAGTGGAAGTTATGGTTGCAAACCAACCTGCAAATCAACCTCAATCTCCGGTTGAGGAAATCCAGGATGAAAACGAAGTGCAGAATGTACCCCCGCCTCGTACTCTACCAGATTTCTTACAACCGGCGGGGGTGAGCATACCTTCATGTATGTTTTTTTTGCAGAAAATACAGGGAATATGAATATCAAGCCAGGGGTAATCAAACTCCTTCTAAAATTCCATGGACTTGAATATGAAAATCCACATTTACACTTGAAAGAGTTTGATGAGATCATAGCCACTTTATACTTTCCCAACGTGTCTGAGGACATGGTCAGGCTGAAAGTCTTTCCCTTCTCCTTAAAAGAAAAGGCTAAGACGTGGTTGCACTCACTACGTCCATGATTAATTGGCAGATGGAATGATATGACAAGGGAGTTCATTTAGAAAATTTTCTCATATCATAAAATGAAGACCCTCATAAAGTCAATCATGAACTTCGCCCAAAAGGAAGATGAAACATCCTTCCAATGTTGGGAGCGATTCAATGATCTTTTCAGTTCATGCTCACAACATCGTTTTAAAACATGACGCTAACAAGTTTCTTCTATGATCGACTGACATCCTCTATATGCCAAATGATTGAGACAATGTGCAATGGGGAATTCATGAACAAAGATGTCGATGATGTGTGGGACTATTTTGACAAGCTTGCTGAGAACACACAAACATGGGACATCTCCCCAAAACCTAGCACCACTTCTAAGCCTACTCAATCAAAGGAGAAGGGTGGAATATATCTTTTGAAAGAGGAAGACGATATAAATGCTAAAATGGCCAGTCTCACAATGAAACTCGAGGCCATGGAACTTAAGAAAGATAAGGTGTCATGCCCCAAACCCGGAGATCAGAATCGCAAGAACCCTGATCGCTGAATCCAGTGCCGACAGCCTCTGTAGTAGCCCATTCTCGGCTCCCAGCGCCTATGCGCCAGATTCCGATCCTGGGATCCTACGCGGAAGATTAATTTTTTTGTACATTTATCTCGTAATAAGCATAACCACAAGTATACTCAAATCATAAAGGCAACATCATCATCACATATCCACTAATATAAACTGTTGAATACAGTACTGAAAGGGAAATACATATGACAAAAATCAAAACTCCATAAGTTCGCTGCACGCTCCAAGCTCAATGCTGCTGCAACCTAATGCCACCTGCACGCATCTATCGTGCATAAGCTAATAGAAAGCTTAGTGGGTGGTGAAAGTGTGTGTACAAGGTAAGTGTCAAGTAAGCAATATCAGAGTAATCAGAGTAATCGGAAATACTAGCATTCCGTGAGTCATACAATATCAGGGTATGCAATGCAATTCAACTATACAAATGAGGAGTCAAAGAAAGCCAAATATTAGATGCCGAGGATGCAATGCCATAAATCATACAATATTGAAATAAGCGGAAATATACTGATAAGTCTATGAGTGCCTTCAGCTGTACAAAGGCTATGCGATGCAAGGCATGAATGCTAACGGTCATATCAATACAGAAACATGGCAACCCAAAATGCTAAGTACTACGAATACAATGTAATATGTGGTGCGAATGGAATGACCATGCTGGAGTGAAGTCGGGATTGAAATAGCAGTGAAGACCGCTTGAGTTGAAGTCAGAATATCTCAATATGTCCTAGAGGGGGGTGAATAGGACTTTTTAAAGATTTATGAGTTATTAAAAATCCTATCAGTCTAATCTTTTTAAGTATACAATTTTCAGGATTACTCAAATGTAACTCAACTAGCTTTCAAGCCTAGTAGAGGATCCAATCTCAGAATTATTCAAGTAATAAGCATGAAGCCGTTATAGTCTATGATGGATGTGACTTTGTGTGAAGTGTAAGCAGATATGAATGCATTTAATCGTAATCACACAAATGATCAAGCAAAAGAATCAATCACAAACACAGTCATTTTATAGTGGTTCGACGATAAGTCTACTCCACTCCCGGCTGCCGCACTCAACCCTTGAGTGTATCGGATTTCACTAAGGAGGTTTCCCAGGGTTCACCTCAAACCTAAGGTTTTAAATCAGGTTCACCTTCAACCTTTACACAGAGGTTTCTACTCGGTTCACCTCTAACCCTGGAGTTTTACTGGTTCACTCCTAACCAGATGTTTATGCTCTCCATAGAGCAAGGGTCTACACAATGCACCCAGAGGTTTCTACTCGGTTCACCTCTAACCCTGGAGTTTCACTGGTTCACTCCTAACCAGATGTTTATGCTCTCCATAGAGCAAGGGTCCACATAACGCACCCACAGCGTACACTCCTGCTGGAGGCCTCCTTGAGGACTTCAAAAGGCGAGAACCACTTAAGACGCAATCCTAGAAAGGAATGATCACAAGTATCCTCTTGGACTCTAGATACTTACAGATAAGTCGATGAGCCCATTACGCACAATGCTGAAGATCTCCTCATCCTTGTTGACGAAAAGTCTTCTGCTTCCTTGATACAGAACATAAAAAATATACCAAGACTAGGCTTAGGGTTGGGTTAAGGTTAAGATGGAATCCTACTCTCTAAAGGTTTACCTATAAGGAAGGTAGAGTAGTTCCACTCTTATGCATTCAAGAAATCCCAGCTCAATGATTTTCCATTAAGGTAGTAGCTGAAGGATCCTTGAATGCGGAAGTTCATTCCCCAATCCACTCTATTGAATGTCAATGGTGAGGGTGGATTGAAGGATGAACTCTCTTAAGAGAAAGGGCTTTAGATATATGATATAAGTTGAAACACTCAAAAGCTCTCTCTTCTTTCTCTCACAGCAACAAAAGACAAGTCCTCTATATATAGGCAAAAAGTTCCAACGGATATAAAATGGTCACATTTATGACAGAGTTCGATATCATCGAGCGTATACTCTCGATAGCATCGATGGTCTGCTCGATGACTCGGACTCCATGTCATACGCTTTTGAAACTCTTTGCCTATTGGTTGATGAATCGAAGCTATTGTCCATGTCATCGAATTTTGAACTCCGATTCCATCGATGACAGGTTCGATCCATCGACACTTGAAAAATGAGAGAGACTTGACTTTGAGATATTTCAGGTTTTCAAGATTGATCGGGGAACCATCGAGATTAGAGTCGAGGCATCGATAATTCAAGTAGATTTTTCTTTAAGCTGCTAGATAATTTATGGCTCTGTTCGATGCAATCGACCTGGTGCCGATATCATCGATATTTAAATATCGATTCTATCGAAGGGCCCCCGATCATAGTTTAAAAACAACCTGAAATATCTGCTGTAAGAAATGCGCACCCACTATCGATATCATCGATGGACTCCGATCTTATCGATATTTGAATTCAGATCATATCGGAAGAGCATCGATGCTATGAAGGATTTTGAGATTTTCTTTAAAAAACAGGGGCGTCGAAAAACTGCCTATCGATCTTATCGAGCCACTCCCGATGAGCTCGAGATTTGAATATCGATGATATCGATAGGTGTATCAATACATCGATAATTCGTCCAGATATGTTGTGAAGTTGCTGGACATATTTAGTGCTTTTATCGATGATATCGATAGGTGTATTGATACATCGATAAATCCGTCCAGATGATCATTTAGTTGCTGGACATTTTTGGTCCTCTTATTGATAATATCGTTCATGTATCAAGGACATCGACAGTGCAGGTCGATCATATCGAGGGTGTTTCGATAAGATCAACAAGGCGAGAAAAACTTAGAGATTTTCCTATTTTGAAAAAAAAATTCTCACCTAAAAACCCTAGGATGTCTATCTTGTTTTAAGGGTTTTAATCACCTGGTGTTTTGGGACATGGGATGTGAGGCTATGATTTACCAATTGCGAGCTTCCACACATCCGGATGAGGCAGACGCTTGAATTGTTCTTCCTATTGAGCTCTGTAGACGGTCTGACCTACCATTCACGTAACTTGACAAACCAGGGCACTAGCAGGTGCACTTTCAATCTCCCCCTTTGTCAATTATGTGACAAAATACCCAAAACACCCTAGAATACAACTGGACAAACACCCCCTAAATTGTGTGTGCATGGTTTTACATAATTTTACAATTTTTCTACCCCTTGTACACAGCCAATAGTATCTGCTCCCCCTTAATTCAACACTCCCCCTTTCTTGGTGTAGTTGCTCCCCCTAACACCTGCAATACATTAGATATACAATTTTCCGCTGGGGGTGTTTTGACCTATTCTCCCCCTTTTTGTCAGTCATTGGCAGAGGTATTGTAAAGTGATATTGACTAAAGTTAAAAAAAATATATGTGGGAGCAACAACAGATATCAATGTATAAGGATGAAATCATTTTAAAACATACATCATTTTCAGAAGATATGAATGCAAATAAAATAAGCAATAAAGTCATATGCAATTTATATCAGAAACTTTAATAAACCAGGGGACTGAAAAAAATATGGCATTAATGATAAGAATTCTATTCAGCCATACTCAAAATGAAACTAAAATATCCACACATACTGCCACAGACAGCAATAATTAACCAATTTTCCAAACAAAAAAAAAACGTTCAGTCCAACCATGGACATATACACTTTTAAACAAATGTGCCAGACTAGTTAGTTATCACACACACTCAGATATGCATAGAATATTCAAAAAGATACTAATATTCATATGCAAAATTATGAGTGGAGTATATGTGATAGTGTGTAGTGATCATCATCATGGTGAGAGTGTGATGGTGCCTGGTCGTCCTGGCTGCAAGTCATCACGTCCACCAACTGCTGGACAGTTTGCTGCACACTTAGCACCATCCGTTCCAGGATAGTAAATCTCTCATTCATCGACTCCCTGAGCTGAGAGACATCGTGCTGAATAGCGCCAAGCTTGTCTGACTGGAGCTTAAACCTCTTTGCATGCCCAGATGTTGATGTTGATGGATCATAGTGCTGTCTAGAGGCATCTTCTTCGGCCATCCCGGTCCCTCTCATAGGGGCGTCTCCAACCCTATCTTCTCCTTCAACTTGGATTCCTTCCTCCAGGGCCTCCTCAGGATATTTGTGAAACACAAGATCCATCCTTCGGATGTTGCTTTTGTTGAAGGACTGGAGAGGAAGAACTGGATCATTTGTGGTTTAGAATCCTATGGCATTACAAATTGTATTGATGATCCAGGGGTATGGCAGGAGAATGTCCCTGGCCCTATGAAAAGCATACACCAATTGATATACAATTAGGGTAGGTAGACAGTTCTTGACCACAGAGGCGATTGAATAGATTATCATAGTCATGAAGCCAGTGAGATCAGCTCTGTTGGAGCCTCTAGAGTAGATATTTGAAGTAAGAATACCATGCAGGACTCGATAGCGTGGTTCCATGAATTTGACTTTCAGAGCATTTCCTTGGTACCACTCGACATCACGATCGTGACAGAGAAATTTAGTGACCTTGGACCGAACTTCAGGATCTTCCATGTCCATATCAGGGATTCCCACAAGGGATAGAATAAGATTGAATATTCCTGCAACAGACCCTGGAGTGATCAGCACATCATCACATCTACAGTGACGGAGATGGAGGGGGGATCAGATGTCGGAGAATGGCAAACAATAAAGATTTAGTAAGTTCGTTCAAGCTGATACGATCCTCCAAAGTCGAAAACTGGTGACCAATCTACAGCTGCAAAAAGAGGTTCCAGATTATATGGGGTCAAGCAGCTTCTGTCGACTTTCCTTTCGGGAATGACTTTCCTTCCTGCAAACTTTGATAAGACGGGATTGACTTGCACTGGTAGAAGAGTTTGATCTTCCGAATGGTACCCACCTTGTTTTGAGCGTGGCTTTGTGGGGATCCCAGGTTTGGAAGCACTTGCTTTAGCCTTGAAGGCAAGCACCTTTTGGCGGGAGGCTTTCGAAGATTCCCCTTGTCCGGATGCTCTCCCTTTATCTTTTCCCATGTGGTAGGATTAACCTTGAATGGCTTGGGAAAGACAACAAAAATAACTGACAAAAATAGCAAATACCCAAAAGGGAGGTGGACACGTGGTGTGTTTTGAAGGGTGTTACCGGATTTGTAGAAGAATTTTAGTGATCCGACGTGGCTTCCAACAGTTTGGTCGGGAGAATTGAGCAGAGAAGACGACCCAAAATCCTTGAAAAATAAATTCCCTTTTCCACTCTGCTGGCTTTTATCGGGCGCCATCTATCGATTTTATCGAACTTTTGTTCGATTTTATCGATGATCCTCAGTCAATGTTATCGATAGTAGCCCCGATAGTATTCTCGATCAAGTGACTTTTCAAATTCTGATGAGATGTCGATAATATCGACATTTTATCGATTTGATCGAGAATACACATGACAAATCAGTAGGAGTATCAGTTATGAACGTTTTTCAGAATTTAGCCACCAGACGACACTCACTTCAAGCATACTTTTAGCATTTCTATGAATTAGTAGTATGCTTAACAAAATTATGTATACACACCAAAATTATAAACATACGAATGTTTATATACAAAAATTTGAGGTCAGGAACCTCAGATGTATCATTTAAAGCTTAGCAAAATTTGTATCATTTCAGCAAATATCCAGGTCTAGATGCATGACTTGGACTTGTCCTTTTATGCTTGGAATTTCTGGGTATGTGAAGATTAGTCATAAGACAATTTTATTTTTCTTTTTCTATCCATTTTGAAACAAACTTCTTTATCCTGTCTTTCATCAAGGTGGTGATAGATGAGCGTTTCTCCTAGGCGGACTCTTGACATTCTGTGTTTCTCTAATCGGTTTGAATTTACCAATGTGATTTTGTCCAGAGTTATGTGAAGTCCATCTAGGTGTTGTGCATTCAACCTCATAATGACCCGTATCACCACATAAATGACCAACTGGAGAGATTCTTATATTGCTTCCTGAAGCAGCCGATGATTAAGATGTTGGTGCAGCATTTCCTGTTTTCTTCTTAGTTTTCTCATACCCTAGGCCACTCTTGTCCTTCCCGGGCCTTCCCATCCCTAACATCCTTTCAAGCTTTTCACCACTCTGAGAAAATTTATAATTTATTTCAGCAAATTTTCTAGATTTCTCTAAATCATAGCGGAGTGTGTGATTTTCATTCTTGAGATGCCTATTTTCATCTTCTAACAATTCAATTTGTTTGGTAAACTTAGATGATTCAGTTTTTAGGGATAGGTTGATTCTTTCTAACTTGTCATTATCTGCATAATAGTGTTGTGGATCATTAATTAGATGTGAATTGATCTCCAGTGTTTTGTCTAGATCTAGTTGCAGCAATTCCTTTTTGTTCTCAATTATTCCAAGTCTTTTTTGACAATATTGACGCTATGAATGTAAAGTTGATTGTAAGCGTCTTGTAATTCATCTTGTTCTCTTTCTTCCTCTTCTTTAATTTCCTCATTATCGGATGAAGATGATTTCGTGGCTGGCTGTTCTTTCTCATTTTCTGATTCGGTGGGATGATTGAAGCAGTGGAGACCATGAGTATTTTTAATAATTTCCGATCTCCATTGCTTTCTGAGTCACTAGATTCTGAGTTTGACTCATCTGTATCATCCCATGAGGCGGCCATTGCCTTGCCCTTAGTTTTTCTTTTTGGGCATTCAGTAGATAGGTGTCCATACTCTCGACGGGCGTAGCATTGTGGTTTTTTGGTCTTTTTGCCAAATTTGCCTATGAAGAGTTTGTTATCCACCTTTCTTCCTCTAGAGGGACGGCCGCGATTCGTTTGAAAGAACTCCTAAATTTTTGTGCCAGCAAGGCCACTTCCTCATCATCATCCTCTCTTTCACTTTCACTGTCCTCATGAGTTGTTTTCTTTAAAGTTTTTAAGACAGTGTTTTTGGATTTTTGGGATTGAGTGAAGTGTAGTTCAAAAGTTTGTAGGGAACCTACTAGCTCTTCTACTTTCATTTCATCTATGTTTCTACACTCCTCAATTATTGTAACCTTGAGATTAAATTGTTCCGGTAGAGATCTTAGAATTTTCCTACAAATTTTCGGTACCGGAACTTTTTCTCCCAATCCACCCATGGAGTTGCAAATTATATCTAGCTTTGTAAAGAACTCCATAAATGTCTCATGCTCTTCCATTCTGAGACTTTTGAACTGTGAAGTCAAGACTTGTAGTTTAGATCTCTTCACAGTACTTGTGCCTTCATGGGTTGTTTCCAGTAGATCTCATGCTTCTTTAGATGTCCCACACATGCTTATTTGATTAAAAATATCTTGGGACACGACACAGTAGATGGCATTCATAGCCTTGGCTTCAGATGTTTGCCTTTCTTTGTCGAATGCTATCCACTTTTCTTTGGGTTTGGGCTTTGTGATTCTTGTGCCATTGTCAAGTACAATTTGTTCAGTTGGTGGCACATATCCGCTTTCAACTATATCCCAAACGTCATGATCCAAAGATCTCAGAAAGTAGTGCATCCTAGCCTTCCAGTATGCATAGTTTGAGTCGTCGAATACTGGAGGTCTAGTGACTGATGAGCCCTCTCCTTTAGCCATATTCCCAACTTCAGTCAAGATCACTCTCTAGACAGTGAAGCACTTAAAGAGAGACCCTCTTTGATACCAATTGAAATAGCGGTGAAGACTGCTTGAGTTGAAGTCGGAATATCCCAATATGTCCTAGAGGGGAGTGAATAGGACTTTTTAAAGATTTATGAATTATTAAAATCCTATAACTCTAATCCTATTAAGTATGCAATTTTCGGGATTACTCAAATGTAAATCAACTGGCTTCCAAGCCTAGTAGAGGATCCAATCTCAGAACTATTCAAGTAATAAGCATGAAGCAGTTATAGTCTATGATGGATGTGACTGTGTGTGAAGTGTGAACAGATATGAATGCATTTAATCGTAATCACACAAATGATCAAGCATAAGAATCAATCACAAACACAGTCATTTTATAGTGATTCGATGATAAGTCTACTCCACTCCCAGCTACCGCACTCAATCCTTGAGTGTACCGGATTTCAATAAGGAGGTTTCCCAGGGTTCACCTCAAACCTAAGGTTTTAAATCAGGTTCACCTTCAACCTTTACATGGAGGTTTCTACTCTGTTTACCTCTAACCCTGGAGTTTTACTGGCTCACTCCTAACAAGATGTTTATGCTTTCCATAGAACAAGGGTCCACACAACGCACCCAAAGGTTTCTACTCGGTTCACCTCTAACCCTGGAGTTTCACTGGTTCACTCCTAACCAGATGTTTATGCTGTCCACAGAGCAAGGGTCCACACAACGCACCCACAACGTACACTCCCGCCCGAGGCCTCCTTGAGGACTTCAAAGGGCGAGAACCACTTAAGACCCAATCCTAAAAATGAATGATCACAAGTATCCTCTTGGACTCTAGATACTTACAGATAAGTTGATGAGTCCCGTTAAGCACAATGCCGAAGATCTCCTCCTTGCTGATAAAGAGTCTTCTGCTCCCTTGATCCACAACATAAAAAATATACCAAGACTAGACTTAGGGTTGGGTCAAGGTTAAGATGGAATCCTACTCTCTAAAGGTTTACCTATAAGGAAGGTAAAGTAGTTCCACTCTTATGCATTCAAGGCATCCCAGCTCAATGATTTGCCATTAAGGTAGCAGCTGAAATCCTGCTCCCTTGATCAGCTGAAGGATCCCTTGAAGGTAAAGCAGTTCCACTCTATTGAATGTCAATGGTGAGGGTGGATTGGAGGATGAACTCCCTTGAGAGAAAGGGCTTTAGATATATGATATAAGTTGAAACACTCAAAAGCTCTCTCTTCTTTCTCTCACAGCAACAAAAGATAAGTCCTTTATATATACGCAAAAAGTTCTAATGGATATAAAACGGTCACATTTATGATAGAGTTCGATATCATCAAGCAGGTTTGATATCATCGAGCGTATACTCTCGATAGCATTGATGGTCTGCTCGATGACTCGGACTCCATGTCATACGCTTTTAAAACTCTTTGCCTATTGGTCGATGAATCGAAGCTATTGTCGATGTCATCGGATTTCGAACTCCGATTCCATCGATGACAGGTTCGATCCATCGACACTTGAAAAATGAGAGGGACTTGACTTTGAGATATTTCAGGTTTTCAAGATTGATTGGGGAACCATCGAGATCATTGGAATTTGAATGTCGATGATATCGAGATCAGAGTCGAGGCATTGATAATTCCAGTGAATTTTTCTTTAAGCTGCTGGACAATTTATGGCTCTATTCGATCCAATCGACCTGGTGCCGATATCATCGATATTTGAATATTGATTCTATCGAAGGGCCCCCGATCATAGTTTATCTGCTGTAAGAAATGCACACCCACTATCGATATCATCGATGGACCTCCGATCTTATCGATATTTGAATTCAGGTCATATCGGAAGAGCATCGATGCTATCGAAAGATTTAGAGATTTTCTTTAAAAAATAGGGGCGCCGAAAAACTGTCTGTCGATCTTATCGAGCCACTCCCAATGAGCTCGAGATTTGAATATTGATGATATCGATAGGTGTATCGATACATCGATAATTCGTCCAGATATGTTGTGAAGTTGTTGGACATATTTAGTGCTTTTATCGATGATATCGATAGGTGTATCGATGCATCGATAAATCCGCCCAGATGATCATTTAGTTGTTGGACATTTTTGGTCCTCTTATCGATAATATCGTTCATGTATCGAGGACATCGACAGTACAGGTCGATCATATCGAGGGTGTTTCGATAAGATCGACAAGGCGAGAAAAACTTAAAGATTTTCCTATTTTGAAAAAAAAAATCTCACCTAAAAATCCTAAGATGTCTATCTTGTTTTAAGGGTTTTAATCACCTGGTGTTTTGGGACATGGGATGTGAGGCTATGATTTACCTATTGGGAGCTTCCACACATCCGGATGAGGTAGATGCTTGAATTGTTCTTCCTATCGAGCTCTGTAGACGGTCTGACCTACCATTCACGTAACATGACAAACTAGGGCACTAGCAGGTGCACTTTCAGGGATGATAGCATGTAGTATCACAGGCTATGGGGTCCATCACAACGGACTTCTATCCAAACCAGTCCCATACGTAAATTTTGATTAGTCAAACTCAATGTGGTAAACTCCTGATCTCAGGTTAGTCGCACGCCCAACTAAAATCCTGGCCATGCGAAAGTACACAACAATTAGTTGCGCACCACCAGCCCGAGTGGATAGTGAATGAAATGAATGCATGAGTATGCAACTCTTACTCTACAAGTCCACATATCAGTACGGTTCTTCTCTAGGATCAAAACTAGGGTTTAGTACACTCCAAATGGCACTGTCGCTCTCCCAAGTGAGCGTAAGAAACCTCACTATCCGCCTAGCCAATAGTCTGTCAATACCTATTCGGCACATCGATAGCAAACCCATTCCTCGAGCCGGTCAGACTCAGCCTAGCAATGCCCACTACGCTCGGGCAGGTAAGGGCACACCCCCTCCCAACCGACCACGACACAGTGGGAGACACGACCTCCTGGTATTCGGCACTCGGGCGCTCATGTATCCACTTGGTCTCGACATTGGGACGTCCTCTGGTACCAAGAGGGTTTTTGGGATTTTCACCCAGGGCCATCTATGGCAGCCCGATGCTAGAACAAATTTCTGGTGTCCCGTCAGGCCATCCACGATATGCCTGTGGAGGCTACGGCCCTGATGTGGCTAGGGCGTACAGTAATCATAATGCAAGATGCATGAGTCATACAATCCAGTCATGCATCAATCCTGCGCATGCCGTGCGCTCATGTAAGATAACCTCCGCCTATCAATGAGTCTCATAACAACATGCTCAATGACATATGCAATGATCAACCACATCTCATAACAAACATGCAGATGATGCGTATAGGCATGTATCATGATGCTATACTGTCACATACTCATAATCGGTACCCATAACCAGCATCGACAATCGACCTCGACAATGTGGACATTTAACCAACATTGCCCCCAAGGAATGACTCACATAGAGCCTAACATATAGTGGACTCATAGCCTCACACAAGGACCTAATATACAACACCATGGGCCTTACTTAAGGGTCACATATACACAATAGGTGGGCCGTGCTCATGGGCCTCAAATACATGTCGTGTGGGCCCTACACATGAATCCCGAATACATCAAAGGGTCATGCATCATGGGCCTAATACATATCACAATGGGCCTTGCCCATAGGCCACGAATACATCACAATGGGCCTTGCCATAGGCCATAAATACATCACAATAGGCCTCAACTACGGGTTGCGTACGTATCATATAGGTCTTGACAATCGACCTCGGCAGTCGAAATTGGCCTTAACAATCAGAATCGACACTTGGAATCGGCCTCGATACTTGGACTCATATACATCAAATAGGCTGCACTATATGGACTTAGAATACAACTCAATAGGTCACGTTAAAAATGGCCACAAATATATAACATGCTGGCCCTGCACATAGGCCTAATATTCATAATAGGTGGGCCTTACACCTGGGCCTCATCATATCAAGTTGGGCCGTGTTAATGGGCCGCACCAATGGGCCACAAGTATATCAAAGTGGGCCACATCACATAAGCCTCACATGCATCACATTAGTCCTCCCGTAAGGCCATATGTAACATCATAATGGTCCCCATATACGGGCCGCATGTACATTATAATGGACCATATCCCATGGGCCCCGAACACATCGTAATGGGCCACATCCCATGGGCCTCTCATACATAATATCGGGCCTTGCCATCTAGATCAAAAATACATCACAATGGGCCACAACCCATGGGTCCTATCACTCACTGGGTGGGCCCTACACATGGTCCTAATATACATCACGGGTGGGCCTTGTACATAGGCCTCATACACAACGAGTTGGGCCTATCAATGGGACCTAAGGAGAGTGGCAATGCGGACATTTACCCAACATTGTACTTACAATGTGGGCGTCAAACCAACATTGCTCCTAAGGCATGGCCCGCCATAATATCAACACACAAACCATGGGGAAAATCACACATTGCAATGGACCCTAAGGACACCCCGTTGGGCCTCGACCCATGGGCCTTGGATACATCAAATGGGCCGCATCATATGGGCCTTATATAAATCAAGTGGGCCACATCAATAAGCCTTATGTACATTGTAATGGACCATAACCCCTGGGCCTTTGAATACATCACAATGGGTCGCATAACATGGGCCTTATACACATCAAGGTGGGCCTCAACAACGGGCCACAAATACATTAAGATGGGCGCACCTAACATGGGCCTTATGTACATCAAGTCGGCCATAACAATGGGCCACACCCGAATACAAGTGGTGGTAATAATTTCCACCATTAAAATTCCCAAGGCCCACCATAATATTTATTTCCCATCCCATCTGATTGTAAGGCCTCACATTCCTGAATTTAAAAGGAAAGACCAATATCATATTTGGTCCCAAACTTAGTAGCCCAAGGGTCTTAATGGTGGACATTCAAACCCACTACTTCCTATAATGTGGTCCACCTATTCCTAGATCTGTCTCATTTTTGAACTCAAGCTTAAAAATGAGCTTACAAGTGGTTGGACGACTTGGATGCAACACATGCATCATGGTGGGGGTCCACATGAACCATGAATCTGATTCATTCTTTAGCTCATGCCCAAAATGAGCTCGCAAAATGGATTGACGGTTTGGATGCAACACATGAATCATGGTGGGTCCCACCATCCTGTATATTATATATAATATAATATATAATTTATATATATAGTATATATACACAATATTATATATAATATAATATTATATATATATATATATACACACACACATACATACATACATACACACACACACACACGCACGTACACACACAAGGTCGGGTCCCACCGTCCTGCATGGACGGTGCGGATGAAACACATCCATCACTATGGGCTCCACCGTCCGCCTGGACGGTGGGCATAAAACACATATATCATTGTGGGTCCCACGTGGGGCCCACCATAATGTCTATAAGCCATCCGATCCGTTGATAAGGTCCACGGACCTGGCCGAATAGGAAAACCAAATTTCATCTTGATCCAAAACTTCCGTGGACCCAAAAGGGTTTCAATGGCAGACGGTTCAGCCCACTGTTTCCTTTGGTGTGGGCCACCTGAGCTTTGGATGGGCCTGAGTTTTAGAGGGCAGCCCGCTGCCCTAAGGTCCCACAGAATGGACAGAGTGGATATATAACACACATCATGGTGGGGATCACGGCTGAGGGTCGTGGGTCCCTGTCGTACGCCCGCCCGCCAACAGCAGGCACTGCCTGCGTCTCTGACAGCAGCAGCGTCTGCTGCATGTAATATTTTTTTCTTTTTTTGAAACTTGTTTTCTCAAGGTTTTTCTCGTGTGGAGCTCGCATCAGTGGAATCCACCCTAGCCATTGGGTTCTACTGCTCGAGACCAGCCAAATGAGTCCAATATTCAACATATTTTTGGGTGTGGAAACATCGGGGTATAATTTAACGGTGAAAACCACTGTTTCCTATGCCATGGCCCGCCAGGAGGTCGGATTGGCCCCATTTTTCAGCTCAACGCCTAAAATGGTATGAGGAAAGGGATGGATGGCGTGGATTGAATTTATACATCAAGGTGGGGCCTGCATGAGTTGCCCATCCTAAACTTTAAAAAAACTATACTTTTTATCTGTTAGTACACCCCATGTCAGTACACGCACTTTACGTTAGCCACCCTCACGTCCAGCGTTGGACACTGGACGGCATGGATTAAACACAGTGGGTCCCACACGGATGTGGCCCACATTCATCAAGGCGAGTCCCACATTAATGTAGCCCACCTAATTAAAATCAATCTAATACTTGTGTGTTTCCACCATCATAAGGTAGGGTCCACAAGACTTGGACGGTTTGGATAAAACATACATTAAGGTGGGGTCCATCTAAGCGGGCCACACATCACACAAAAATGAAAGAGAGAGAGAGAGAGAGAGAGAGAGAGAGAGAGAGAGAGAGAGAGAAGCACCCACCTTAGATCTTGGACTCCTTCCACCAATGTGACCTAGAGCTCCAAGGGTACAAGATTCAATGGTCGGGATTGATTTTGGAGGGTTGGATTTGGGGGGTGGAGGGCTTGCAAAGGGTTGGAAATGGAGAGCTCTCATGGACGTTGGGAGCGTCTCTTGCTAGGGGAGGAAAAATGAAGAAGAAGAGAGAGAGTGAAGGGATGGGTTTGTAAGAGGGTAATAATGAGTTGTAAGAGCATAGGGAAGAGAACCTCATAATGACTTGTAAGAGAGAGTTGACTAAAGCTCTCATGGAAAATGGTGCTCCTAGGGTGGGTCCACATAGGGAAATGTGTGCACCCCCCTCAAAGTGGACCCCACATCAATCAATGGCTCAAATATTGCAAATGGTACATCTTTTGATCTACCCGTCAGATCGGCACACGAGACAGGGCGTTGGAATCGCAACGACGATGCGGTCGCAATGACATAGGTCTTAGGTCAAGCTGACTAGGAATTATAGGATGACACTCAAGGTCACGCACAAATGTTATCTACTGGTCGCAGGTAGCCGGAATTCGACCGGAAAGACCGCGGAAGCCTACGGAACGATACAGTCTAAGACACGGGTCTCACATAAGGCTAAGGAAGTTGTCTGCAGTATTTGTGCTTGTAACGTTCATACAACTAAAAATTGTTCAACAATACCCGCTTTTCAAGAAATATTGAACGAGCAATCGAATGTCGTAAACAACTACCAAAGGCCTTTCAAAGGACTCACTTCAAACACATTCAATTCAAGTTGGAGAATCATCCAAACTTCAGTTGGAGGAATGAACAAACCGTTACTCCTCAAGGAATCCCTAACTAATTTTTGAATCAATAGAAACCTCAAGAGGAATTTGTTTAAAATCCCACACAAACTCAAGTGCTTATTCAATAAAGTACTCTCCAAGCCTTACAAGAACTTACTAAGGCTATACAAAAAATAGACTCTCATATTACGGTTATGGAGAAAGGGATCATTCCAGCTCAAACTATCCCCAATCCTAAACTGCAATACGGAGTTAGTGAACTAAGCTCTTCAAATCCAATAGAGCAAGCCAAGTCTATCACCACTCTTAGGAGTGGAAAAATAATTGATAAATCTATTCCAGTAAAGGTTGAAAAGTATAAGGACCCGAAAGAAGAAACGGATGATAGACCTAGCATTACTCTACATGGATTAGAACCAGAACCTCTGAGTAAGCCAATTGCTCCGTTCCCCCAGCGGTTGATTGCACCAAAACCTCTAGCTAACCTTTAGCTAACTCTCAGGACATTTTAGAGGTATTGAAATAAGTGAAGGTCAACATATCTCTTCCGGATGCTGTAAAATTAATTCCTTCATATGATAAAATTTTGAAAGCCTATGCACGACCAAGAGGCGGCAAAGTATCAAAAAGAAATTTTTTCTAACAAAAAAAGTGAGTGCCATCCTCAAGCAAAGTGTGCCACAAAAATATAAAGATCCTGGTAGCCTAACTATCACTTGTATAATTGGGAATCATCAAATTGAAATCACACTTCTTGACTTGGGGGTGAGCGTAATCTGATCCCTTATTTGGTCTACGAACAACTAGGTCTAGGTGAATTAAAACTCACCCGGACCACATTACAACTTGCTGATCGCTCAGTTCATGTACCGAGGGAGATGATCGAGGATATGTTGGTCCAGGTTGACAAATTTTACTATCCATTAAATTTTATCATCATGGATACTCAACTTATTACAAATATGAGCACTCAAATTCCTGTCATACTTGGTCGCTCGTTCCTTCCTACATCAAACGCTGTCATCAATTGTAGGAATGAGGTCATGAATTTGTCTTTTAGAAATATGATGTTGGACCTCAATATATTTTTCAACATGAGCAGACAGGTAGAGGATGATGATGAGGCGCACGACATTAATATAATAGACTCTTTCATGGAAAATAAAGCTTTGATGACCTTATCCTCTGACCCTCTAGAGACGTGCTTGACACACTCCTCCAATTTGGATGATGACACGATTAGAGAGATGGATGCCATGCTTGCTACTGCACCGGTACTTGAAGTTAATTGGTAGAGGCCACAATTCGAAGAATTACCCAAAACTACTATAGTGCCTCTACCGTCTAACCTTAAAGCTCCAAAGCTTAACCTAAAACCTTTACCCTCTGATCTTAAATATGTCTATTTAGGTGAAGATGAGATATACCCGGTACTGATTTCTTCCCACCTTAAGCAAAAACAAGAGAGTGTGTTTATTTCTACTCTCATTGAGCACAAAGGAGCCCTTAGATGGTCGATTGCAGACCTTAAGGGAATCGACCATTTGATTTGTACTCACCACATTCATCTTGAGTATAATGCGAAGATCTCCCGACAACCACAATGTAGATTAAATCCAAACATGAAGGGTGAGGTACTTAAATTTTTGGATGTGGGTATCATATACCCCATAGCCGATAGCCAATGGGTGAGTTCAGCTCAAGTAGTTCCTAAGAAGTCCAGAATCACCATCGTAGCCAATGCCAACAATGAACTCATGCCAACTAGAGTTACTACTGATTGGAGAGTATGCATTGACTACAGGAAGTTGAATACTGTCACAAGGAATGACCACTTCCCTTTGTCCTTTATTGATCAAATTTTGGAAAGGCTAGTTGGTCACTCTTACTATTGCTTTTTTAATGGATATTTGGGCTACAATCAGATAGAAATAGCCCTTGAAGATCAAGAGAAGACAACGTTCACATGTCCTTATGACACTTTTGCTTACAGAAGGATGGCATAAAGACTATGTAATGCCCCTGCCACTTTTTAGCGATGCATGTTGAGTATTTTTTCTAACATGGTGGGGCAATATTTAGAGGTCTTATGGACGACTTCTCTATTTTTGGTCCATCCTTCAGTGAATGTTTAAAAATTCTAAAAAATGTGTTGAAGCGATGTGAGGAAGAGAATTTGGTACTAAATTGGGAGAAGTGTCATTTAATGGTTCGTAAAAGAATTGTTCTTGGACATATCATCTTGTCTAAGGAAATTAAGGTAGATAAGACTAAATTGATCTTATCTCTAACTTACCTCCACCCAAGAGCATACGAGACGTGCGATCCTTCTTAGGACCCGTCGGGTTTTACAGACGATTTATAAAGGACTTTAATCATCTCTCTCGTCCTTTATGCAATCTACTTCAAAAGGATGTACCATACGAGTGGACTGGGCAATGCCAGGAAGCTTTTTCTAAGCTCAAAGGCATGTTGACCACTGCACCAATCCTGCAGTCACCTGACTAGAGGATTCCTTTTAATATTTGTGTGATGCGTCTGACTATACTATTGGGGCAGTGTTAGGCCAGAGAAAAGAGAAGAAACCCTATGTTATTCACTACACAAGTAGAACTTTAAATCTGGCCAAATTGAATTACTCTACTATGGAGAAGGAACTCTTGGCCGTAGTATTCGCTTTGGACAAATTTAGGTCATACTTGATCAGATCCAAGATTATTATTTATGCTGATAATGCGGCATTGAAGTACCTTTTTCTAAGAATGATGTTAAACCCCACTTGATAAGATGGATCCTTTTACTCCAGGAATTTGATTTAACAATAACAGATAAAAATGAAGTAGAAAACATAGTAGTTGACCATCTTTCTAGACTTGATCTCCCTAATTCCCTTGATACGACACATATAAACGACATGTTCCTTGATGAACAACTGTTTAAACTCTCCCACTTACCTTGGTTTGCTGATATTGTTAATTATCTTGCTACATGTTTCATGGTAACATATTGGACTACGTAAGATAAGAAAAAATTCTTCGCCAAGGTTCGTAAGTTTTTCTAGGATGACCCATATTTATTCAAATATTGCCCAGACCAAATTCTAAGGAGATGTGTGACAAATAATGAACACCAAAGTGTCATCTCCTTCTGTCAGTCTCAGTCCTATGGTGGTCACTTTTCTACTAAAAAGACCACGGCCAAAATTCTACAGTACGACTTCTATTGGCCCACTATGTTCAAGGACACCCATGAGTTCTGCAAAGCTTGTGTGCATTGTTAGAAATTGGGAGCGTTGTCCCATCGAAATATGATGCATCTGAATCCCATTCTGATCATTGAAGCATTTGACTATTAGGGCATCGATTTCATGGAACCATTCCCCCAATCTTATGTGAATTTATACATTTTACTAACAGTACACTGTCATTAAATGGGTTAAAGCGATCCTGTGCCGGAACAATGACCATCAAACGGTCATTAGATTCTTAAAAGAAACCATCTTTTCCTAGTTTGAAACGCCTCGAACCATCATTAGTGATGGAGGTTCACACTTCTATAATAGGCCATTTGAAAGCTTAATGAAGAAATATGACATCTCTCATAAGTTGAACACTCCATACTACCCACAGACAATGGAGCAAGCTTAGATTTCTAACAGGAAAATTAAACACATTTTCGAGAAAAAGGTTAACCCTAATCGCAAGGATTGGTCAATTCACTTGACCGATGCTTTATGGGCTTACCGTACTACCATTAAGACCCCAATTGGAATGTCTCCCTTTAGACTCGTCTATGGGAAAGATTGCCACCTACCTATGGAACTGGAACAAAGAGCCTACTGGGCTATTAAAAACCTGAATTTTCACTAAGACAATGTTGACTCGCTGCGAAAACTTCAGTTAAATGAACTCGAGGAATCCGGAATGACGCATACAGGAACTTGAGAATTTACCAGGAAATGATTAAGGTGTTCCATGATAGGAACATCATTCGAAAATCATTCTTGACTGGTTAAAAAGTCTTTTTGTACAATTCTCGATTACATATTTTTCTGGGTAAACTTCGATCTCGTTGGACCGGCCCTTTCACTTTTACTAATGTTTATCCTCATAGGGCTATTGAGATAAAGAATCCGAACAATGGCAATGTTTTTAAAGTGAATGGACATCGTTTAAAGCCATTTGTTGAGATTTGATTCAGAGGGCATGTCCATACCTCTGATTGATCCTGGTTACCAAGATTGACCTCCTAGTTTGATGGAGGAGTAGTTAGGTTTATTGCTTTCATAAGATTTAGGACTAGGCTAGTTTGCTTTCAATTGTTTAATCGTTGTGCTAACCCATCTTCCCATTGAGAACTTTGGAAGAAATGCAATTCACCTTCTTCAAGTAATACATTCCCTACACTTCTCCATTCTTTTCGTCGTCTCATTTATTTTGCACAATTACATCTTTTACATTAAGGACAACGTAGGTTTTAGGTTGGGGGTGTGGATTAGGTAAACTAATCAATATTTTCTTTGTTTTGAGCAAAAATTGTGGTTTCTTAGTTTTGAGCAAAAATTGTGGAAACTTTCAATTTTTCATTATGAAACCTGTTTGAAAATTGATAATTTGTGGAATAAGAATGTTTTGAGTATGATGATAAAATAGAAATAGAATTTTGAATTGTTGGAGTTTGATTAACTAAGTAAACTATCACCTAAGTTATTACACTCAATTGATTAAGATAAAGTTTGAATATTTCGTTAATCTAAATCATATGACACGTTTAATTTTCTTTCTATGAATAATGCTAGAATTTCTAAGGGTTAGCATGTGCATCATTAAAAGATATTGAGAATTAAGTCTGGAGAATTCCATCCACCTTAAAAAGATGAGAAGAACCAGTTAAAAAACAGGAGATCGACAAAAAGGTCATGTATGGTGAAAAGACTGGAAAGGAATGAAAAAGAATGAAAAATCTGAAAAAGAATAAAAATGAAAAGACTGAATGAATACAAGTGACCGTCAATATAAAATCAAAAACTAAAAAAAGAGGGAAAAGGGAATGAGTTCAAAATTAGCACTTAAGTTTTAAATTAATCTGGATATGGTAAACATGGCTAACACAATGAATTGAAAGACTTGATATATAAACTTATGCTTTTAAATAATTGATAAAGAATCTATTTGATTGATGGCGTAAGTGATTCAGCTCTAGGTTTTCAAAATCTCACTTTCTCCTCTTAATTCTACTCATTCAAACTTGATTGCACAAAAGATTGTTTTCTTAAAAAGGTTTGAACTTTGAGATTTGAGGTTCACTTCATGTATGTTTTTCTTGGGACTAACAAAATGTTGGTTGGGGAGTGTGTTGAGTGTCAAATATTGCATATTTTCCCCCATTTATATCTTAGTTTTATGAACATGATACTGCTTAATGGTATATTTTATACATGTTTGTGTTGTAAGTTGAATATGAGAGCTTAGATTGAAAAGAATGCTAAAAGCATGGATTTAATGCTCAAGAATCACCAAGGAAAAAGATGGATCTTAGGAGACCAAGAATGAAGAATTTACATGCCAAAGATCCAAGGAAACTAAGTACAAAGGATCAAGAAAAGACTGGCAAAAGTAGAAGTTAAACAGAAGAAAAATCAGACAATTCGATCCCACCTAAGTCAACTTTGGTATGACCAAAATCACACAAAACAATCCAGCAAGAAATTAAGATTTTCAGGCTTAATTCGTTCCTACCTAAGCTAACTTCTGTGCGACCGAAGACAACTTTGGTCCCACCTAAGCCAATTTCGGTCCCACCCAAGTACTCTACACATAAACTTCAGATGCAATTTCGGTACAACCGAAGGCAACTTTGGTGCGATCAAAATCGCACAAAATTGTCTAGCGAGAAAGTGTGATTTTTAATCTTAATTTGGTCCGACCAAAGTGTGACACGAAAAAGCTACGGACTGCGTAAATTGAGGCGATTTCATAGCGGATTACGGAAATTTCAAGTCGGTGCCTAAGGTGGAGCTTCACAACTATAAATAGGAGTCCTTAGGACATTCCTAGGCATCATCTAGGGTTTAAAGAGTGGAGCCAAATGGTGGAGAGCCGCCGCCAAGAGTCTTTCTTCTTCTTCCTTAGTAGTTTTTATGCTTTTCTTAAGAGTTCTTAGTTCAATCATGTCTATGGTTGGCTAAACCTCTTAACTAAGGCTAAGAGGTGAAGCTTGTAGCATGATTGGGATGTTTACTTTGCTTTGATTCATGTTTATTTTGAACTTCATTGATTTCGAGTTGATTTTAAGGAATATTTTCAGTTTTCAATGGTTTGTTGTGATTGCAATTACAATCGAGTCTGCAATAGCTTTGAATATCTTCTTTTCCTCTTTGAGATTATGGAACTGGTAAATCCTGTTGTTCACCATTGTCCCTTGGGCATGGTTGGGTGACGGTATCCCTTCCAAACTCCATAATCCTCTTCCTTTGAAACTGGATCAATGAGAAGTTCAGAGATTTGATCATCTTTCTTTCCAATTGGATATGATAGGACTCTGATTCCAATTGGATCCTTTGAATCAAGTAAGGTAGCATCCCAAGGGCTACATGTGGATCCTTGGCACCCTAGTTTCCACCTTTAAATTTATAATTTTTAATTACCTTATTCAAAATTAGTCTCTCAAATACTTCAGATTTAGTTTCACATCTTCTTCTAGTTCTAATTCTAGTTACTTTTAGAAATGTATGAGTTTAGTCCCTGTGGATTCGACCTTAGTCTCATAGAGATTATTACTATATTGCGACCCTACACTTGGGGTTGTGAACAATCTTAGACATATGGTGTCCCTTTGCAATCCTCAGTTAGGACAAGATAGATTAGAGGACATCTCACCCCAACGGAGATGTCTGTGGGTGAAAAATCAAACTCTTTCTCATGAGATATTGGGAGTAACATGCGAGATGAGGTTTCTCTCCCTCTTGCTTTGTTTTTTACTGAAGGCTTCAGGCCACTTTTAATAAAGATAAGGGACACGTGTCCTTTCTGTAACAACCCTTATGTGGCTTTAGGTGGCGTTGAGGTGACGTGTTTGCTTCCTAACCAAGCTATTCATACCATAAGCACACCGCCCCCATCAACATGTCGGGCTGGTGATATTTTCTACAATCCGAGCTCGACTATCCCATATAAATGACTCTTCTCCTCCTTAAGTTGAGGTGAGGCAGTGTTGATCCGTTTATATACTTTGGAAGATTTTCACCTTGCCTCCCCTCCTCCTGTTTATCAGGAGACCTAAGGCGCATACTGGGATGTTACTTTCAAAGCAGGATCTTCTTCGAAACTTATGGATTTCTCTACTAGTGTTGATTTAAAGGCTTCTATCCCAGAGGAGGATGAAACCTCGAAGGAGGATGGGTATGTAAGTGCTATGGTTAAAAGCCCCTTTATGTTGTCAAATTTGTGGTACCAACAACACTGCTTGTACTTTGTGAAATTGCATACATGTTCTAAACACAGTTTGGATGAAGTGTGTATGGATGAAGCAAGTCATGGTGTCTGGATGTTGACTACATCAGTGAAACATAATGCTAAACTCAAGATATGTCAAGCCAGGACATTGTCTCGCAAGATCGACTTTGAAAGACAAGACGTTTACAAGTCAGGACTCGAGAACTCACAAGTTACAAGTCAAGAATCAAGATTGCGTAATTGAAGCTTTTAAGGACAAGCTACATCAAGATTTCAAGCTTCACTTTCTTTAAAAGTTACATATCTTAAGGGTTTAATGTCCTTACTTCACTATTAAGGTATGTTTGACCTTAGGTTAACCTTTAGAGTAGGTCATTTTGGATACATAATGCAAATGTTTTATTTTTGGGAATTTGGCCTTTTCTAAGACTAGTCCTGGACCTTGCTCGACTAGTCCTAGCACTGCTTCAACCTGTCTAAGAATTTCTTGGACCAGTCGTAAGTTTGTTGCAAAATTTCAGAATTTTCTATTAAGCTTTGACCAGTCCTGGGGTCTGTTTGACCAGTCGTATAAACAGTGTCGACTACTCCTTCGATCAGTCGTGAGCCTATGACTCAAACTACAACATTGAAATTTGCTTGGCTTTGACTAGTCGTGAGCAACCTACGACCAGTCGAAGGTGACCTACGACCACTCGTAGACTACCTACGATCAGTCGTGAAACTGCCTTATCTTATCGCACTCAAATTTTCAAATATCTGTTGGTCCTACAACCAGTCGTAGTGACTTCTGGACCAGTCGAAGATGCGATTTGCTCACCTATAAATAGAGCACGAATCTCAGAATATTTATATACTACTCAAGCAATTCTAATCTGGCCTTCTGAGATAAGTCTGTGCTCCATTTAAGCTAAGTGTGCATATTTAATATTCTCTTTCTTTAACTTTTTAAATTGTTTTTGGTTCTTGTATTCCAATCTGATCTTAAAAGAGGAAGTTCTATTTTCCTTTTTCTGGAATTAAAATCAATTTAAGCTAGTCCATTTGGTTTAATTTAAAATCTATTAGAACTTAAAACCATTATAAAGTGAGTATTGGACATTGAACTTTGACATTCAAACCTCTACTCTGACTTGGTTCTTCCGGGTTGCGACAACAAAGGAGAAAAACAGGTATTTTACATTTTGTGTAATTTACTTTATTTAGTTTTATTTGAGGTTAAGCTAGAAAAATCTCAAAGTTGTTGGTTATCTGAGGAGAGCCAGAAAACTTAGAAGTGAGGGTTTTTTTTCAATTGTGTAAGCCCTTTAAAAAAGACACAATTGTGAAGGTTTTGGGTGAACCTGTGAAAACCTATTTAATAATGAACGCTAATATCCCCTGTGTGAGGATATTAGGAGTAGAGTAGCAATCTGTGTGGCTATTGTTTAACAGTTGGTGAACACACAAGCGAACCACTATAATTCTTTGTGTTTTGTGGATGTGTGATTTATATTTCCTATCTTTTATCATTCAAATTGTGGAATGTATGTGTGAATGTGAATGTTGTAATTTTTACATTTCAAACATAGTCGAAAATGTTGTAATAATTTAGATTTAAATTCCTGCAATTTATTTCAATTCCTTGCTATTTATTTATTCCTCTTTGGTTTGAGTTTTTTATACAAAGACCTTTCTAGAAATAAGGTTGTCCTACCATAAACTCT
Organism: Magnolia officinalis; assembly: GCA_021015155.1. Classification (NCBI taxonomy): domain Eukaryota; kingdom Viridiplantae; phylum Streptophyta; class Magnoliopsida; order Magnoliales; family Magnoliaceae; genus Magnolia; species Magnolia officinalis. The sequence goes on along the minus strand of JAJHSJ010000016.1, from coordinate 3,641,037 downwards.
GGTTTTTGGTGTAAGGTTGTCCTTAGAACAACATTTGTATTAATCTCTCAAGACTTGAATTTTGAGGTTGCTTTACATTCCTATATTGTAGTTTGTTTTCTTTATTTTGTTGGCTATCCTATTTCTTATTTTCTGCTGTTAAAAGTACCCCCCCCCCCCCTCTAGGACAGATAGCTAGGCCTTTTCAAGTGGTATCAAAGCTTAATAGCTCATTTTTATTTATTTATTCTTGAATTTATTTCCTGAGCTAACGATCTAAGTTATATTGAAGATGTCAAATTTTGATTGCCTATCAGCCACTAGGCCTCCACCCTTTGATGGTTCCAATTATGCTTATTGGAAAGACTGGATGAGAATCTTCTTAAAATCTATGGATGAAAGTGTGTGGCTGGCCACAGTGAATGAATGGATTCCCCCTACCACTAAAGTAACCGGGATTGATGATTCAAAATCTATGAGAATTACACCATATTTTTCTTGGAACCATACTTCAGAAAAATGAGAGTAGTGCAAATGCTAAAGCACTAAATGCAATTACTTGTGCACTATCACCGGATGAATTCAAAAGAATTATATCCTGTGATTCTGCAAAACAAGCTTGGGATATATTGGAAATGACACACGAGGGTACTTCAATTGTCAAGAAATCTAAGATACAAATCCTCACAACTAAATTTGAGGAAATACGTATGAAGAAAATGAAATGTTCATGGACTTTTATACAAGATTGAATGACATTGTAAACTCTATGTGGGGTCTAGGCGATAAAATCCCTAAAAGCAAAATATGTGCTAAAATACTACGCTCACTTCCTAAACGGTTCAATTCTAAAGTAACCGCAATCTAGGAACTTCGTGATACGGACAATATGAGGGTTGAGGAATTTGTTGGCTCATTACAGACTTATGAGTTAACCTTTAAAGCTCCAAAAGGTAAATCTATTGCCTTAAAATCCTCTAAAAATGGTTTTCAAGAAAATGATTTAAACTCTGATTTAGAAAACTCTGAAGATGATATGGCCCTTTTGGCAAAAAAGTTTTATAAGATTTTTAAAAGTAAAAGGAAGATTGATCTTCAAAAGGCAAATGATAAAAAGAAAAGATCTAAACCTAAATCTAAATATTGGAAGTCAATAAAAGACAGTCAGTGTTACAACTGCCAAGAATATGGTCATTTAGCAAACAAGTGTCCTAAAAAGGACAAACCTAAAAAGAAGGGTATGTTGGCTACTTGGGATGAATCCTCTGATTCTGAAACCTCTTCTGATTCAGAAGATTCTGAAACCGAGTCGGGCAGTAATGTTAAGGCCCTTATGACTCTAGCCAAATTCACTTTTTTAGATAATGATGACTCTACTAGTGAAGAAAATTTGAATAGTGAATGTGAAAATGAAGATGATCTTCAAGATGCTTATAATGCCTTATACAAGGAAAGTTGAAAAATTGCTGTGAAACTGAAACCGAAACTTCAAAAAGAGAAATTTTCTAAACTCAAAGAAATTTATGAATCTCTTGTTCTAGAAAAGTCCCACATTTCATACTGTTTTGAAAAGACAAAATGCGATTTGGATTTTAAAACTTCCCAGTTTGAAAATCTTAAATCTGAAAACGAACAAGTAAAACATGAAGTCTCTTCTCTCTTGAGTTTAAAGGAAACCTGGAAATATGCCCAAGGTGATCCTAAATTAGAAAAACTTTTATCAGGATCGAGAAAATGTGGCGATCGATCCGGTCTGTGCTATGACAAAAGTGTTCCTCCTAAATCGAAGAATACTTCTCCCAAGTTCGTAAAGGGAGAGACCTTAAACTCAAAAGGGGAAAATCAAACATTTTCTAAAAACTCTAAATCTTTTCAAAAACCTAAAAACCATAACAACTATAAAAAGCAAAACCAAAGTCCTTTGGCTGAAAGATAGTTGATTTACTTAAGGAGCTTCTAAAGTCTAACTCACTAGGTCATACTTATAATTCTTACAAATGAAAGAAGACCAACTTTCCACCTAAACCCAAAACAGTTATGAAATGGGTTTCAGAGGGTACCTGCTTGGTTGCCCACACAGCTTTCAAAGTTACAAATCATTCAAAGTGGTACCTAGACAGTGGATGCTCAAGGCATATGATTGGTGATAAAGGTTTATTTACCGATCTTAAAGATATGAAAGATGGTTCAGTGACTTTTAGTGATGGCAGCAACTGCAAGATTATGGGCCAAGGTACAGTTCAACTTTATAACCTTCCTTTATTCAAGAATGTCTTGAAGGACTAAAACATAACTTGCTAAGCATATCTCAAATATGCGACAATAACCACAGTGTAAAGTTTTCCAATCAAAGTTGTGAGATTCTAAACAACAAGGGTTCAGTAATAACAACTGGACGTAGAACGTTTGAAAACTACTATATTGTTAGTGAATCCAGATCATCTAATCAATCTTGTTACGTGATCCATACAGACCCGACTGATTTATGGCACAAACATCTTAGACATGTACACTACCGAAATCTATATAGATTGAGCAAATGGGAACTTATAAGAGGTCTACCCAAACTACGAAAAATAAATAAAATATCTGGTGAATGCTAGATTGGCAAACAAACAAGGAACTCATACAAAAAAGTGAATTCTAATGCCACATCAAGACCACTCGAGCTTCTCCATATGGATCTTATAGGACCTACCAGAATGGAGAGTCGAGGTGGCAAAAGATATATTCTGGTAATTGTAGATGATTTTACCCGATATACTTAGGTAATCTTCTTAAGGGACAAAAATGAAACCCTTGAAGAAGTTAGAAAAGTTCTCAAAAGGATTCAAACTGAAAAATGTTCTCAAATCAGTAAGATTCGTAGTGATCATGGATCTGAATTTGAGAATAGCGGTTTTGAGAAATTCTGTAGCGACCAGGGAATATTACATGAATTCTTAGTGCCCAAAACTCCACAACAAAATGGTATAGTTGAAAGGAAAAATAGAGTGCTTCAAGAAATGGTTAATGTCATGTCGAATAGTATGAAGCTCTCTAAGAATCTTTGGGCTGAAGTAGTCAATACAGCTTTCTATATAATTAACCGGGTTTACACTAGTAGAAGTAATAATAAAATAGCTTACGAAATGTGGTTCGATAAAAAGCCTACTTTTAAATACTTTTGAGCTTTTGGCAGCAAGTGTTATATTTTACGAGATCGTGAAAATCTGGGAAAGTTTGATACGAAGAGTGATAAAAGGATCTTTCTAGGATATTCTTTAAACAGTCGAGCTTATATGGTTCTGAACAAGAGGACCGGTGTGATTCAAGAGTCCATCAATGTGGTCATTGATGATCACGTAAACACACCAGTCTCAAGTCCAGATAATGATGAAGTTCTTTTAATTGATAAACCAGATACCTCATCAAATCAAACAGAGTCTGAATTAAGGACTGTTAAAGATCATCCAACCACACAGATTCTTGGAAACCCTCTTATTGGTGTTCGTACCCGTAAACAACTTGAGGATATATGTAATTACTTATGTTTTACATCCCAGATAGAACCATCTAACGTAAAAGAAGCTCTTGCTAATAAAAACTGGATTGTTGCGATGCAAGAAGAACTTAACCAATTTGTAAGAAATGATGTTTGGTATCTCGTACCTAGACCTAAAGATAAACACATCATTGGAACCAAATGGATTTTCAAAAATAAGTCTGACGAGCTTGGCAATATAATTAGAAATAAGGCTAGGCTAGTGGTACAAGGTTACACTCAAATTGAAGGTATTGATTATGGTGAAACCTTCGCACTAGTAGCACGTCTTGAATCAATTATACTGTTTATATCCATTGCGTGTTTTAGAAAATTTAAGATTTACCAAATGGATGTGAAAAGTGCATTTTTAAATGGTGACCTGCATGAGGAAGTCTATGTTGAACAACCGATGGGTTTTGAAGACCCCAAAAATACTGATCATGTGTATCACCTTAAAAAGACACTCTATAATTTAAAACAGGCTCCTAGGGCATGGTACGAGAAACTAATAAAGTTTCTATTAAGCTATAATTTTCAAATGGGATGTGTTGATAAAACTCTGTTTATTAAAAAACATAATGATCACATTTTAATAGTATAGATTTATGTTGATGATATCATTTATGGATCTACCTGTACTAACATGACTATTGAGTTTGCAGATTTGATGACATCTCAGTTTGAAATGAGCATGGTTGGGGAATTGAATTATTTCCTTGGGTTGTAAGTAAAACGACAACCTGATGGAATGTTCATTTCTCAATCTAAATATGAATTTGATTAAGAGATTTGGATTTGAGAATGGTAGGAATTTTGATACTCCTATGAATACAACTTTGAAACTCTCAAAAGATTCTGCAGGTAAAAATGTGGATCCGAAATTATATCGGAGTATGATTGGTAGTTTATTGTATTTAACTGCTAGTAGACCTGATATTGCACTAAGTGTTGGTATTTTCGCTAGATATCAGTTTGATCCTAAAGAATCGTACTTGACTGCTGTCAAGCGGATTATGCGATATGTGGCAAGTACTGTTAATCTCGATCTCTGGTATCCACATGAGACTAGTGCTCAATTAGCTGGGTATTCGGATGCTGACTGGGCTAGTAATCTTGATGATAGAAAATCAACCAATGGTGGTTGCTTTTATATCGGAAACTGTTTTGTTTCTTGGTTTAGCAAGAAACAAAGTTCTATATCACTTTCAACTGTTGAAGATGAATATATCGCAGCTGGTAATGCATGTGCGCAGCTTGTTTGGATGAAACGTATGCTAAGTGATTATGGAATTAAATAGGATTCTATGTTATTATATTGTGATAATTCCAGTGCCATCAATATTTTGAAAAATCCAATTCAACATTCTCGTACTAAGCACATTGACATTAAATTTCATTATATTCGTGAATTAGTAGAAGAAAAGGTTATATCTTTGGAATATATCCCTACCGAGAATCAACGTGCTGACATTTTCATTAAACCGCTCGACAAAAGCAGGTTTAACAAAATGAAATTTGATGTTTGCATGTGCATTCTAAAATGATTATTTATGCCTATTTGTATATATTGTATATATTTGGTAGTTTAGATTTCAATTTTTGTGAAAATTGCAGGAAATCAGATTTTTTGGTGGTACTCGACCAGTCGAGGATTTCCTCGACCTGTCTTATCATGACCGGTCGTAGAGAACCCACGACTAGTCGTAAATCGCGCTGATTGACTTAAATTGGGGAAAATATTATTTCTTCCTTATTTCAACTTTCCTCTCGGACAGGCCGGCGTCCGACCAGTCGAACCCATCTTCCAAATCCGTCAAGGTTAGTACTTTCTTATTTCTTGTGGATTTATGTCAAGTTTACTTCTGTTTCTCTCTTGAAGTTGTCTTTTTCTAGTTTTGTTGAGATTTGGGGTTGTTCTTCACCCATATCTGTTTTGAGAATACCCATTTCTCAATCCATTGCAACTCCTTGTTTCCTTCAAATCTTTGTTGCATATGGCATCTAGAGGAAGAAAGACAACATCCCGTGGTCCATCTTCTTCCAAATCTACTGCTATTACCAAGCATCATCTTTGATCCTCCGAAGTTGATCCATCTTTTGGATGGGACATCAGATTGAAGAATGTTATTGTAGAACGTCCTGTTGATATGAATCATGTTGATTCATATGGTTTCCTTCCTATCCTTCAAACTGTAGGTTAGGATAACTTATTGCATTGGGGTGGGCCAGCATACCAGTCCATTGCCCAGTCCATGTTCACTTGCATATGTGATTTTTCACGGGAAAATTTAACTTTTAAAATAACCACAAGAGAAGGACCATTTAACATTGATCGTCATTTGATTTCAACTCTTATGGACATTCCTGTGAATGATGAGGGCATTCCCATCCATACCTTATCTGAAAAACCCTCAGAAACTGAAAAACGTATGCTCACTAGAGACCTATGCAATTTCGACGTACAATGGACGCATAAAGGAAATGCGCTCCCTTCAAAGTTTATGTTACCCAAATACAGAGTTCTTCACAAGATTTTTATGTCCAACTTGTGTTCACTCCCCAAGTATAGGGTTGTGATGTAGTAATAAAACTCGGTAAGACCGAGGTCGAATCCACATGGACTGAAACCTGTACGTTATCTGAAAATAACCAGATCTAGAACTAGGCTAAGATGAAATCTAAACCGATTGTGATTTGAGGAATAATGGTGAAATAATTATCTAAAACTTAAGAAAATTCAGAGAAGGGAAACTAGGGATTCAGAGGATCCACTTGTAGAGATCAGGGAGATTTACGCTTGATTTACGACCTCAACTGGAATTGAACTACTTTTGATTAAATTTTCAAGGAGATGAAAGGTGTGAGACTCAGAATCAATTCCATCACAAAACCATGCCCATGAGACAAAGTAAACAACAAAACGAAACCAATCCACAACCAATCAACAATGGATGAATGTTAGAAAAAGTTCTGTCATCCAACCATGTCCAAGGGGCAATGATGAATAATAGGGTTTCCTAACATCAAGATAAAAGTAAAGGAATTACATAAAGCTATCACAGATTAATTGTAATTACAGTCACAAAAAAATCATTAAAAAATATATGTAATTTCTTATAATCAACTAATGGAGAAGTAGTTCAATGAATATAATCCAAGCCGTAAAATCAGCCCATCTCACTACAAGCTCCACCCCTTAGCCCTAGCTAAGGGGTTTAGCCAACCATGATAAGGCTAACTCTCAACATATCTCATAAACATACCAGAAAAATAAAAAAACAATCTTCTAAAATCTCTCTTCCAAACGTCCTCCGCAGTCTAGCCCGAGCCAAGATCGAATCCCTCTGCTCTCTCCCTCTTCTCTTCTTTTATAACTCTGAAAGACGATGCTTGCGTGGTGGAGAAGAGGAAATTCCATGTGCAGACAGCTGGAGTCGGCTGCGAAACGCTGAGGAGCTGGCGCATGATACGTGAGAAGCGGAACTTCCGCCTTTTGCTGACGTGCGTGGAATACACAGTCGGCCTAAAGAAAAAGACCACCTTGGACGTTTTTACATGAGCTACATGATGGACGGCTTGGATCAGCCATCTGATTGAAGACAATGGCCAACAGGATTTCGAAAATCCGAACTCACGGACGTGCGAAACAGGGCCCTCCAACTGATGCTGGACTTTGATGGGGCCCACTTTCTGGTATTTATCGACAAATCCAGTCCGTTCATTGGATTTTTCACGGAAGAAAAAGTCGGAAATGACTGTTTTCGGATCAAATTCGGTGTGGCCCACGAATTAATCTCTGCACCGTTGGTCCTGCGCTTGAATGGTTAAGATCTGATCCTCGCTGTCTTTCGCAATTTTGCCACCTAGGCAAAGGTGATACGGCCTTTAAAAACCTAATGGACCATTCAGATCATCGAGTGGGAGGATGTGTGGGGCCCACAATGCAGCTCAGTTTCTGCTCGTTATGCAGTAGCGAAAACGGCAGTTGCCGTGTTTGAATAGGAGACGGTCAAGGGTCTGTTTGACAGGACTGCATGGCCTGGTGCAATTCGGGTGTGCGTGCACTATATGCACATCCACCCTCATGTGGGGTCCATTGTGATGTTCGTGAGAAATCCAATCCATCCATCCGTTTTTCCACCTCATTTTAACCATGGGGACCAGGTTTGAAGCATGTCCAGATATCAGGTGGCCCCCAAATTGAAGATTAATGGGCTGATCTGTCCATTAGCCCACTTCCCGAAGTATCCAATGGCTGAAAATTGACGTGTACGGTTAATTTATGGTCCTCAGGCCGTGTATGAAGTTTCGGGCTGAACGGATGGTGGAAACCCTGTGATCTTGCATTATGTACCAATTTCGGGCCACTTAAGCTTTAGTTTCTCGATTTTCTCGGGTCTCTGGCGTGTAAATTTGTCGATCTTGGTCCCCTGGGGTCCGTCCCATACTTTTGTGAAATCTGATCATTAAATCTCGCCTGTTAGCATCTTTTTCAGTCCACGCTTGCAAATGTACCTTGCATCACAAACACAATTAAAATAGGGCATTAAATGGTATCATGTTCGTAAATCCAGGCAGTAATTGGGGTCCGATATGCAATATTTGACCCTCAACACAACCCCCAACCAGCATTTTGCTAGTCCCGAGCAAAGTATGCGAAAATTAAGTAGAGAATTACAGAACAATTTCTATGAACTCAGGTGATCTTTGAGACACAATCTAAGTACTAGAATTCTAAAATTCATGAATGTTGGGCATTACTTTCTTTTGGATTCAAGTGCACGGTAAATTCCATAATCGAGTTCAAGGTATTAATCCATCAATCAGACAAATTCTGAACATTTAAGATCCATGAGTGTAGAGTGTAATCTCAGCTTATCACAGTCAGTTTCCGTCTTTCTTTCATGATATCATTGGTAACCAACGAGGTCATCCATGACAACCAAAACCTAACCCAAGACTTGCCTCACGAGTCATTCTTCCATTTTTTTTATTTTTTTTTATTAAAAGAATGTCAAGAGGGGAATCAAATTTTCACTTATAGGGAGCAGACCTATGGTGAAACTAGTCGCCTAACTTTTTCAATTATCAACCATGAGGAATCAAATCTCACTTATAGGGAGCAAACCTATGGTGAAGTTTGTTCACCGAACCCTTTCCGCGGGCAACTATTTTTGTAGCTGGGTATTTTCTTTTTCTTTTATTCTTCTTATCGAACATGGTGGACAAATTCCCCAGGTCGGTTTCTTTCATGCTTACTGATTACCAAGTCAACCCTTCAATATCAAACTGAACCCTTAATGTGAAAGCGAGATGTGACATGTGAAATCATGACTCAATCAATGTTTAAAACTTCTAATCATGGATTAACAATTCAAAGTTAATTGTGAAATCTAACAGACACCGAATCCAAGAGTCATAAATTACCAACATCACGTATCTTGAAATTCTAGTGCTTTACATGACCGTCAAGATCACTTCGAATGTACAAGAAAGTCTAGAAAATTTTTAAAAAATTTTCACAATTTTTGCTCAAGACCAAGAAAACACTGATTAGGTAACCTAATCTCCCACCCCCAACCGAAAATCTACGTTGTCCTCAATCTAAAAGATGTAAGCATGCAATGCACATGGGACAACGAAAGTAAATGAGAAGTGATGGGAAGATAGTACCTGGGTAACGAATTGAGATACTTTTTCAAAAATATCAGCAATAGAGTAAGTCAGCGCAAGAGATAAACCAACACAGGTAAAACACAAATAACAAAAATAAACTCCTACCTATACCACTTTCGCAGGTGCTCTCGATTGCATTTAGCATATGCAACAAGCCTTTAAACCCCTAGGTTGCCCCTAGTGGACGAGTTGTAGTCTCGTGAGGGTTTGCAGTAATGTTACCCACAAACATTGAACTAATGAAATGGAATGAAAAGCTGGGTTGCCTCCCAGGAGCGTTAAGTTTAACGTCTTCAGCTAGACCAAAGCAACTACCCTAGTCCTATGCAAACAGGAAACCTACCTATACCTCCATCAGACTAGGAGATCATTCCTGGTAAACAGGATAAGTCAGAGGCATGGACATGTCCTCTAAATCAAAATTCTCGACAAATGGCTTTAAGCGATGTCCATTTACTTTAAACTCATTGCCATTGTCGGGGTCTCTTATCTTGACGGCCCCATGAGGGTATGCAGTGATAACAGTAAAAGGGCCGGTCCAACGAGATCAAAGCTTACCTGGAAAGAGATGTAATCGAGAGTTATACAAGAGGACTTTCTGGCCTGGCGTGAATGATTTTCGTAGAATATGTTGGTCATGAAACGCCTTCATCCTGTCCTTGTAAATTCTCGAGTTCTCATATGCGTCGTTCCGGATTTCTTCGAGTTCATTCAACTGAAGTTTACGTAGCGAGCCAGCATTGTCCAGATTGAAATTCAAACTTTTGATCGCCCAGTAGGCTCTATGTTCCAACTCCACAGGCAAGTGGCATGCTTTCCCATAGACAAGTCTAAAAGGACACATTCCAATAGGGTTTTTAAAGCAGTACGGTACGCCCATAAGGCATCGGTCAATCGAATTGACCAATCCTTACAGTCAGGGTTAACCGTTTTCTCCAAAATGTGTTTGATCTCCCTATTGGAAATCTCAACTTGCCCACTTGTTTGTGGGTGGTACGGGGTGCTCACCTTATGAGAGATACCATATTTCTTCATTAAACTCTCAAATGGTCTATTACAAAAGTGTGAGCCCCCATCACTAATGATAGCTCGAGGCATTCCAAATCGGGAAAGGATGTTCTCTTTTAGGAATTTAATGACCGTGCGATGGTCATTATTCCGACACGGAATTGCTTCGACCCATTTAGTGACATAGTCTACAGCGAGCAAAATATATAGATTTCCAAAAGATTGGGGAAACGGTCCCATGAAATCGATGCCCCAACAATCAAATGCCTCGATGATAAGAATGGGATTTAAGGGCATCATATTTTGACGGGACAATGCTCCCAATTTCTGACAACGCTCACAAGCTTTGCAAAACTCATGAGTGTCCTTGAACATAGTAGGCCAATAGAAGCCACACTGCAGAATTTTGACCGTGGTTTTTTTTGCAGAAAAGTTACCACCACAGGCCTATGAGTGACAGAAGGAGATGACACTCTGATGCTCATCATCTGGCACACATCTCCTCAAGATTTGGTCTGAGCAATATTTAAACAAGTATGGATCATCCCAGAAGAAGTTGCGCACCTCGGTGAAAAATTTCTTCTTATCTTGCGCTGTCCAATGTGTCGGTATGGAACCTGTGGCAAGATAATTAACAATATCAGCGAACCAAGGTGAATGGGAGACTCTGAACAACTGTTCGTCAGGGAACATGTCATTAATCTGCGTCGTCTCAAAGGAATCAGAGGGATTAAGCCGAGAAAGATGGTCAGCCACTACGTTCTCTACTCCCTTTTAATCTTTTATCTCTAGGTCAAATTCCTGGAGTAGGAGAATCCATCTTATCAGGCGGGGCTTAGCATCATTCTTAGACAAGAGATACTTAAGCGCTGCGTGATCAGTGTAAATAATGATCTTGGATCCGATCAAGTAGGACCTAAATTTTTCCAAGGCAAACACTACGGCTAAGAGTTCCTTTTCCGTAGTCGAGTAGTTCACTTGGGCAGGATTTAGAGTCTTACTGGCGTAATGAATAACGTAGGGTTTCTTATCTTTTCTCTGGCCTAGAACTGCCCCAAGAGCATAATCAGACGCATCGCACATAATTCAAAAGGAATGCTCCAGTCAGGTGGTTGTATGATGGGTGCACTAGTCAATATGCCCTTAAGCTTAGTGAAAGCTTCCTGACATGGTTCAGTCCACTCGTATGGTGCATCCTTTTGAAGTAATAGAGGACGAGAGATGAGACTAAAGTCCTTTATGAATCTTCTGTAAAACCCGGCGTGTCCTAAGAAGGATCGCACGTCCCTTATGTTCTTGGGTGGAGGTAGGTTAGAGATAAGATCGATCTTTGTCTTATCCACCTCGATTCCTTTGGATGAAATAATGTGTCCAAGGACAATTCCCTTCTGAACCATGAAATGACACTTCTCCCAATTAAGTACCAAGTTCTTTTCTTCACATCTTTTTAACACACATTTAAGACTTTCCAAGCACTCGCTGAAAGATGGACCGAAGACAGAGAAATCGTCCATGAAGACCTCTAAATATTGCCCCACCATGTCAAAAAATATGCTCATCATACATAGCTGGAAGGTGGCAGGAGCATTACATAGTCCAAACGGCATCCTTCAGTAAGCAAAGGTGCCGTAGGGACATGTAAACGTAGTCTTTTCTTGATCTTCAGGGGCGATCTCTATTTGGTTGTAGCCCGAATACCCATCAAGGAAACAGTAATAGGAATGACCAGCTAACCTTTCCAAGATCTGATCAATGAAGGGCAGAGGAAAGTGGTCTTTCCTCGTGACGGCATTTAATTTCCTGTAGTCAATGCACATCCTCCAACCAGTAGTGACTCTAGTCGGCATGAGTTCATTATTGGCATTGGCTACGATGGTGATCCCGGACTTCTTAGGAACCACCTGAGTTGGACTCACCCATTGACTATCAGATATAGGGTATATGATACCCACATCCAATAGTTTAAGAACCTCGTCCTTAACCACTTCCTTCATGTTTGGATTTAGTCTACGTTGTGGTTGCCGAGCGGTCTTCGCATTATCCTCAAGATATATGCGGTGAGTACAAATCGAGGGGTCGATTCCCTTGAGGTCCGCGATTGTCCATCCAAGGGCTCCCTTATGCTCTAGGAGAGTAGATATAAGCATACTCTCTTGTTATTTCTCAAGGTGGGCAGAAATCACCACCGGGTATGTCTCATCTTGACCTAAGTATGCATATTTTAAATCAGAGGGCAAAGGTTTTAGGTCAAGCTTCGGTGGCTTGAGGTTAGACGGTAGAGGCGCTTCATCAGTTTGGGGTAACTTTTTAAATTGAGGCCTCCACCGGTTAACTTCAAGTACCGGTATCGCATCAAGCATGGCACACGTCTCCCTAATTATGTCATCATCAAACTCATGGGAGTGGGCCAAGCATGTCTCTAGAGAATCAGAGGATAAGGTAAGGGGTGTCCTATCTTCCACGAAAGTGTCAATCATGTTAATATCATGGATATCGTCATCTTCCTCTACCCGTCTGCCAGTGTTGAAAAAGATATTCATTTCTAATGTCATATTCCCGAAAGACATACTCATGACACCATTCCTGCAATTGATAATTGCGTTTGAAGTGGCAAGGAAAGGGTGACCAAGAATGACGAGAATTTGAGTGCTTGTATTGTTGATGGGTTCGGTATCCAGGATGATGAAATCTACTGGGTAGTAAAATTGATCAACCTGGACCAACACATCCTCAATTATCCCTCTTGGTACACGAACAGAGCGATCAGCAAGTTGTAGTGTGGTTAAGGTGGGTTTTAATTCACCTAAACCCAACTGTTTGTATACCGAGTAGGGAATAAGATTAACGCTCGCTCCTAAGTCAAGAAGTGCGTGATCAATTCGATAGTCCCCAATAACATATGATATGGTTGGGCTACCGGGGTCTTTGAATTTTTGCGGCACATCTTGCTTTAGGATGGCACTCACTTTCTCAGTCAGGAAGATTTTCTTTTGAATAGTTTGCCGTCTTTTGGTCGTACATAAGTCTTTCAGGAATTTGGCATATGAAGGTATTTGTTTCACGGCATCAAGTAGAGGAATGTTGACCTTCACTTGTTTCAACACCTCTAGAATATCCTGAGAGTTAGAGAGAGGTTTTGGTGCAACCAACCGTTGGGGAAATGGAGCAACTGGCTTCCCTTGAGGTTCCGGTTCTAACTCTGGTGGGGCATGGTTAGATCCATCTTCTTTATCCACTTCCGGGTCCTTAGGCTTTTCAGCCCTAACCGGAATGGTTTTGTCAATGATCTTCCCACTCCTAAGAGTGGTGATGGATTTAGCTTGCTCCATCTGATTTGAAGAGCTTGGGTCACTAACTTCATATTGCGATTTAGGATTAGGAAGAGGTTGAGCTAGGAAGCTCCCCTTGTTCCCAATCTCATTTTCAGCCTTAAGTCCTTGTATTGCTTTTGTAAGGTCTTGAAAGGCTTGTAGCATACCCTGATTAAAAAGCTCTTGCTTTTGAAAATGTTTCAGAACCGAATCCTCTTGAGGTTTCTCTTGAGATGGATTTTGATTTCGGAAACCTTGAGGTGTAGCGGTTTGTCCATTCCTCCAACTGAAGTTTGGATGGTTTCTCCAGCCAGGATTGTATGTGTTAGAGGTGGGCCCACTAAAAGGTCTTTGATAATTGCTTACAGCATTGGATTGCTCATTCAATACCTCTTGAAAGGCAGATATAGTTGGGCAATTCTCAGTAGTGTGAATGTTGCAACCACAAATACTACAAACAATTTCCTTGGCCTTATCCTTCTTTAATTCCATGACCTCGAGTTTTTGAGTGAGATTGGCTACCTTGGCGTTAATATCATCAGGCTCTTTCAGGAGGTACATTCCACCTTTTTCTTTAGAATGAGTCGGCCTAGGCGTAGTACTCGGTCTAGGGGAGTTGTCCCAAGTTTGTGTGTTCTCAGCAAGTTTATCAAAGTAGTCCCACACCTCATCGACACCTTTATTCATAAACTCCCCATTACACATTGTCTCAACTAATTGGCGCATGGGAGATGGCAGTCCATCATAGAAAAAGTTCGTGATGCGCCACGTTTCAAAACCATGTTGTGGGCACAAACTGACAAGATCTTTGAACCGCTCCCAACATTGGAAGAATGTTTCATCTTCCCTTTGGGTGAAGTTCATGATCGACTTCCTAAGGGTATTCGTCTTATGATATGGAAAAAACTTTTTAATGAACTCCCTTGTCATGTCATTCCATCTGCCAATAGATTGAGGACGTAGTGAATATAACCACGTCTTGGCTTTCTCTTTCAAAGAAAAGGGAAAGAGTTTTAACCTGACCGTGTCATCAGACACGTTAGGAAAGTATAGGGTAGTCATGATCTCATCGAACTCTTTCAGATGTAGATATGGATTCTCTGACTCAAGCCCATGAAATTTAGGAAGGAGTTGGATCACCCCTGGCTTGATATCCATATGTCCTACATTCTCCTGAAAAACCATGCATGAGGGCGTACTCACCCCCGCCGGTAGTAAGTAATCTCGTAAGGTACGAGGCGGGGGTGCTTGATGCACCTCATTCTCATCCTGGACATCTTTTACCCTAGGTTGGGGTAGACGAGGTTGATTTCCAGCCATATCCTCAATTAACTAAGGGGATTTCGAGCGATGTCTAGTCCTACGATGGACAGTTAACCCCTCAACTAATCCTCCTTCAGTCAAGAGACGTCGAGTGTTGTCACGAGCCCACTTGGGCATGAAACACTCACAACCCTCAATCAAATTTTAAACCTAATCCTAAGAAAGGAAATAAAAATCTAAAAAGAAATAGAGGGTTGGAAGGAAGTTACCAAATTGGAGTCCCTAAATTAAAACCTGCAAAACAAAACAAGTTAATTTCTAAGAATAGGAAAGTTTCTTAAAAAGGAAAATAACTAACCTAGTTTCTAAAAACAAAAGAAGAAAGTTCTAAAGTAGAAATCCTAATCCTAAAATAGAAAGTAATGTTAGTTTCTAAAAAAAAAAAAAAAAAATTTCTAAAATAAATGAAAGCCTAGAAATAGAAAAGTTCTAAAAATAGAAAAAGTAGAGAAATTCTAACCTAAAATTAGAAAATCCTAAGAAATAGTAGTAAACTAGTTTCTAATTTGGAAAAAGAGAAATTCCTAAGAGAGTATAAAATTTCTAAAACAATTTAGGAAAGTTATAAACTAGAAAGTAAGTTAGTAATAGAAATTTGAAAAATAGAAAGTAGAAATTAGAAAGAGCTTACCGAATTAGAAATTTCTAAAAGGCCTACAAAACAGGAAAGTTAGTTTCTAAACAGACACTGGACTTTGATGGCGCCCACTTTCTGGTATTTATCGACAAATCCAGTCCGTTCATTGGATTTTTCACGGAAGAAAAAGTCGGAAATGATTGTTTTCAGATCAAATTCAGTGTGGCCCACGGATTAATCTCTGCACCGTTGGTCCTGCGCTTGAATGGTTAAGATCTGATCCTCGCTGTCTTTCGCAATTTCGCCACCTAAGCGAAGGTGATTCGGCCTTTAGAAACCTAATGTACCGTTCAGATCATCGAGTGGGAGGATGTGTGGGGCCCACAATGCAGCTCAGTTTTCGCTCGTTACGGAGTAGCGAAAACGGCAGTTGCCTTGTTTGAATAGGAGACGGTCAAGGGTCTGTTTGACCGGACTGCATTGCCTAGTGCAATTCGGGTGTGCGTGCACTATATGCACATCCACCCTCATGTGGGGTCCATTGTGATGTTTGTGAGAAATCCAATCCATCCATCCATTTTTCCACCTCATTTTAACCATGGGGACCAGGTTTGAAGCATGTCCAGATATCAGGTGGGCCCCAAATTGAAGATTAATGGGCTGATCTGTCCATTAGCCCACTTCCTGAAGTATCCAATGGCTGAAAATTGACGTGTACGGTTAATTTATGGTCTTCAGGCCGTGTATAAAGTTTCGGACTGAACGGATAGTGGGAACCTTGTGATCTTGCATTATGTACCAATTTCGGGCCACTTGAGCTTTAGTTTCTTGATTTTCTCGAGTCTCTGACGTGTAAATTTGTCGATCTTGGTCCCCTGGGGTCCGTCCCATACTTTTGTGAAATCTGATCATTAAATCTCGGCTGTTAGCATCTTTTTCAGTCCACGCTTGCAAATGTACCTTGCATCACAAACACGATTAAAATAGGGCATTAAATGGTATCATGTTCGTAAATCTAGGCAGTAATTGGGGTCTGATATGCAATATTTGACCCTCAACAACTTGTATCCTCGATCGGGTAATAAATCTGAATTGATGTCCTTCATGATTCGTGTTCTTCATACTGTTGCCAGAGGTTCTCATGTTTGTTTACCATCCTTGATTTGTTACTTCATTATTCAGTTTCGACTCCATGCAGGTCACAGTGATATCCTTTTTGCTTATTTGATGACTGTGTTGGCTACACATATGTTAGTCGACTTGCCTGTTGGTGAAGCCCCTATCCATCATCTGATATTTAACAATTCTAACCTGAATAAGATGAAGCTGGATGTGCTTCCTGGCGAAGGTAATGGTAATGATGGTGCTGAAGCTGGTAATGAAGAAGAAGCTGGTGATCTTCCTCTTAATGACATTAACATGGATGATATATTTGAAGAACTTGAATCTGATTCAACAAATGATCCAGATTATGAGCCTTCTGAGTTTAATGCACGTTTACGTGCTTTGGAGGAGAAGGTTGAGAATATACATGTTACTAATGTCACGCAGTTCAAAAATATACCCAAATATCTTAGGCGTTTAAACAAGGGCATGCATCAACTTGATTCTTCCATACCTGCTCCTTCATCTAGCTCAGATTAGTTCTTTTTATTTTACTAGACTGTAATAACATTATTGAGAGATTGTTGCTACTTTTGACTTATCTCTGTTTATGAATTATATGCTTTATTTATCTCTTATATCCTCTGTTTTTCTCTCTCATATCTCTGCCATTTGTTCATTGCTTCCTTTGTCCTATTATGACAAAAAGGGGGAGATTGGATGTTAGTGGATGTCTATGTTATGAGGAGGGAGTATGTAATGTATGTTACTCAGGGGGAGTATGTGCAGAGATGGTCTATATGTTAATTGATTTGCAGGTTCATGCAATTATGAATGATTGCCAGTTGATAATAACTGGTGCATGACTCATGACTCTTTAACTAGATATTCTGCTTTAAGTAATATATCTTGAAAGTGTGTTTTGTCACTAATTTGACAAAGGGGGAGATTGTAAGTGCTATGGTTGAAAGCCCCTTTATGTTGTAAAATTTGTGGTGCCAACAACACTGCTTGTACTTTGTGAAATTGCATACATGTTCTAAACACAGTTTGGATGAAGTGTGTATGGATGAAGCAAGTCATGGTGTATGGATGTTGACTACATCAGTGAAACATAATGCTCAACTCAAGATATGTCATGCCAGGACATTGTCTCGCAAGATCGACTTCGAAAGACAAGACGTTTACAAGTCAGGACTCGAGAACTCACAAGTTACAAGTCAAGATTCAAGATTATGTAATTGAAGCTTTTAAGGACAAGCTACATCAAGATTTCAAGCTTCACTTTCTTTAAAGGTTACATATCTTAAGGGTTCAATATCCTTACTTCACTATTAAGGTATGTTTGACCTTAAGTTAACCTTTAGAGTAGGTCATTTTAGATACATAATGCAAATGTTTTATTTTTGAGAATTTGGTCTGTTCTAAGACTAGTCCTGGACCTTGCTCAACTAGTCCTAGCACTACTTCGACCTGTCTAAGAATTTCCTGGAGCAGTCGTAGGTTTGTTGCAAAAATTCAGAATTTTCTATTAAGCTTCGACTAGTCCTGAGGTCTGTTCGACCAGTCGTATAAACAGTGTCAACTGCACCTTCGATCAGTAGTGAGCCTACGACTCAAACTATAGCGTTGAAATTTGCTTGGCTTCGACTAGTCGTCAGCAACCTACGACCAGTCGAAGGTGACCTATGACCAGTCGTAGACTACCTACGATCAGTCGTGAAACTGCCTTATCTTATCGCGCTCAAATTTTCAAATATCCGTTGGTCCTACGACCAGTCGTAATAACTTCTGGACCAGTCGAAGATGCGATTTGCTCACCTATAAATAGAGCACGAATCTCAGAATATTTATATACTACTCAAGCAATTTTAATCTGGCCTTCTGAGAGATAAGTCTGTGCTCCATTTAAGCTAAGTGTGCATAATTAATATTCTCTTTCTTTAGCTTTTTAAATTATTTTTTGTTCTTGTATTCCAATTTGATCTTAAAAAAGGAAGTTCTATTTTCCTTTTTCTGGAATCAAAATCAATTTAAGCTAGCCCATTTGGTTTAATTTAAAATCTATTAAAACTTAGAACCATTATAAAGTGAGTATTGGACATTGAACTTTGACATTCAAACCTCTACTCCAACTTGGTTCTTCCAGGCTGCGACAACAAAGGAGAAAAACAAGTATTTCACATTTTGTGTAATTTACTTTATTTAGTTTTATTTGAGGTTAAGCTAGAAAAATCTCAAAGTTGTTGGTTATCTGAGGAGAGCCAGAAAACTCAGAAGTGAGGTTTTTTTTAATTGTGTAAGCCCTTTGAAAAAGACACAATTATGAAGGTTTTGGGTGAACCAGTGAAAACCTATTTGATAGTGAACGCTAATATCCCCTGTGTGAGGATATTAGGAGTCGAGTAGCAATCTGTGTGGCTGTTCTTTAATAGTTGGTGAACACACAGGTGAACCACTATAATTCTTTGTGTTTTGTGGATGTGCGATTTATATTTCCTATCTTTTATTATTAAGAATTGTGGAATGTATGTGTGAATGTGAATGTTGTAATTTTTACATTTCAAGCATAGGGGGAATGTTGTAATAATTTAGATTTAAATTCCTGCAATTTATTTCAATTCCTTGTTATTTGTTTATTTCTCTTTTGTTTGAGTTTTTGATACAAAAACCTTTCTAGAAATAAGGTTGTCCTACCATAAACTATGGTTTTTGGTGTAAGGTTGTCCTTAGAACAACATTTGTATCAATCTCTCAAGACTTGAATTTTAAGGTTGCTTTACATTCCTATATTGTGGTTTGTTTTCTTTATTTTTTTGGCTATCCTATTTCTTATTTTTTACTGTTAAAAGTTTTATTTGGCATAATCCTATTCACCCCCCCCCCCCCCCCCTCCCTCTCTAGGACAGGTAGCTAGGCCTTTTCAAGGTACTCATTAGCAGGTATTTCAGTGGAAGAAGGCTGGTGTGCTCCCACTCCTATCCCAGCTCCTCTTTTCCTACCCAATCAGGATCCTGCCATGGATGAGTCCCCCATTGCTGGAGCTAAGTCCCACCCCTCCCCCTCCCCTCCCTTTTGCGAGTCTTTCATTACCCCTCCTCTCATCCTTGCTAGTTGAGCTAGGTCATTCCTCTCTCCTTTCTCCATCCCCTGACATTTATTTCAATCTCATTTACCCCTCCTTCTTCATTCCCCCTCGCAATTCAACCTTCAGCCTCACTTCAGCCTGCCCCTGATTTCAATGATGCCCCATTGACCCCCCCCCCCCCCCCCCCCCCTTCGAGACTCTTTGGTGGCTAACAGTGTCCCTTTTCCCATGGTGGATGTGGGCTTGGATGCCATTCCTTTGAAGGTTCGTGAAGGGCTAGTTGAAGCGGTTAAGAAAAAAGATGGGTCAAAGAGGTATTAGGCCATGTGGGCATCTTTTAGGTGTGACCTTTGGGAATGACGATGCCGACTAGATTGCCCTCTTCAAACTGGAAGCAAAAAGAGGCCTGAAAGTCACGGTTGAAGGTACCACCACAATTGCAATCCCCAGGGCTATCCAAGTGTTGGGGCATAAAAAATGCATGAGTCAATAGGAGTTTGGTTCGATGCGCATCAAGGTTCCAAGATAGGCAGGACTTCCCATTACGCGACCCTCTTTCTATCATCCCTCTCTCTGGGAATAGTGTTGCATGTGAATAATGTTGTGCAAGTTTGTTGGGTTTGTTGAACGGAATGGGGCCCGTGGCATATGGATCGAGGTCTCACACATGTGGAAGCCTATAAATGTAGCGTCCCGACTTCATGTAGCCAATTATATGCGCACTTATATATATATATATATATATATATATATATATATATATATATATATATATATATATATAGCTTGCGAGGAATACATTGAAAACTTAAGCATAATGAATCAATGAGAATGATAAAAGTAATTAAATTTCGAGGACAAAATTTTGTTTGAGGGTAGATTGTAACACCCCAAACTTTTTAATACCCGAGTATTGAAAGTTCTCAAGTGTCACCATGAAGTTTAACTTAGTATGGACATGTGTACAATACCAATTTAACTATCTTAACCTTATATCTATTCTCCAACATGAATCTAACCGTTGCGAATTATCTTCATCCATAAATCAAGCCATCTGACCGTTGATTTTAAGACAAGATCATCATATGTCAAGTACTCCCACTTGTCTATCATAACCAAACATTCAACCAACTATCCATTGATAGGTAAAGATATCTGACCATCCACTTTGAGTTTTGACCGCCCGATCATAGTAAACTAACTACTCAATATTTGCATTCGCTCATACACATATCAAATTAAGACTCTGACCCGTTCATCTTGTTCACCCCTATGAATATGCTTAACCCGCCATCAAAACTACAATCTTATAAACTGACACATGTGAACAAGTCACTTGATTCTAATGGTATATATGTTCTACCTCTTGATTACTCCAAAAATCCACTTGTGATCATTCGCTTATAAAACTGATCGTACACGCACTTACATTATCAAAATACTAACCATCAAGTTTTTTATATTTTTAATATGTAATATGTCCATCTGTTATGTTGGTTGATATATGTACATTCCCTTAATTAATTTGGTGAATAATTCTTTATTCATAATGATTTAGATATAAATTCTTTTGTAAGAATTACTTAGAAACGTGCCTATAACCATGTGGAGCCATTCGATTTCCCAAAACTCTAATAATTACGAAAATGTCATTAACCTAGATCCTTGAATTCTAGATCACGTGGTTCTCATGATCCATTTGATGTGAAATTTTATACAATGCCTATATATCATGAATTAATAATACATCAAGTTTCAGCTCTTAGATCATTGTAAATGTGACTCAATTGACAAATTAGCCCCTTAACCGTTGATTTTGGTGTCCATCGAGTGAAGAAACCACGTGGGTAGTCATAGTAAGATATTTCCCTTCATATGAATTACTTGAATTGCTCATAATATGGACCAAGTGTGAAATACGAAGACACCACTTTGGTAGGCTTTTTTTTAAGCGCGAGTTATCCTTTCAAGGCTTACAAACTCCTTATAAATATGGATATTCCGATTTAACCACTTTCTACCGTCCATCACAACTCAAATTTGGACCACACTTTGGTCTCATATGACTACAAGGTTATACAAAATTTAGACTCTAATCTATGATCCTACACCGTTGAATGTTGAAGTCAGTTCCTTCCTTTTGGTATAAAAGGTGAAATTTTATATTTAAGTTTTTTTCACCATCGATTAACCACCAAATTTTATCCAACCATTTGCCTATCCTGGCTACACATTTCTTCCAAAATTGGGCCCTGATCATTAAGTGTGGACCGCTAATTGAGAACAAGTTCATTTTGGCACCCGTTAGGAGAATTTTCAAGATATGCCAATCTAAATTTTGGATCACCAAGAAAATCATATACCTCGACCCTATTTAACAACCCCGACACACTAGATGAATTAGATTTAAAGAAAGATTGCGAGAAAAGGTCAAATTAGAGAAACCTAATACATGTGGGTTGTGAAACACACCCCTCTCACACGCCCACTCCTTTATAAGAGGAGGAGTGCGTCCCCTTCTCCTCTCACATGCCCTTGATCCCACATCCAAGAAAGAGAAAGAGAGAAAGGAAAAGGGAAATAGAAAGAGAAAGAGAGAGAAAGGAAAAGGGAAAGAGAAAGAGAAAGGAAAGAGAAAGAGAAAGGGAAAGAGAGAGAGAGAGAGAGAGAGAGAGAAAGAGAGAGAGAAAGAGAAAGAGAAAGCCTAATTGCCCATCATCCTCCTCCTCCACACGTGTGGTGTCTCTCTCTTGTTCAAGCGATGTCATGATTCATGTTGAAACTTTCCTATATCGAGATCTACCTAGGGTTTAGATATAAGGCTAAGGTGAGGGATTCCTTTAAAGTTTACACTAATTTGAGTTGATATGATTTATCTTATTTTTGCATACTTTCATATTACCATATTTTTTCATGTAATTAATTGGTTTACCATTATTAATTATTTATCCTTTTAGGAATTATGGTTAAGGTATGATTTTAATTATGCGTGTTTTTTATGAATTTATGTGGGGTGATGGATACAAATCTTGTCCTTTGTCAATTTTGAGAGTGACGCGTGCTTCCACTCTATATTGAGTTGTCCTTTTACTCTTCTCTCCTTA
Organism: Magnolia officinalis; assembly: GCA_021015155.1. Lineage (NCBI taxonomy): Eukaryota > Viridiplantae > Streptophyta > Magnoliopsida > Magnoliales > Magnoliaceae > Magnolia > Magnolia officinalis. The sequence goes on along the minus strand of JAJHSJ010000016.1, from coordinate 3,618,341 downwards.
TTCTTGTTGAGTTAGCCTATTTTCTACTCTTCTCTTTTATTGAAATATCTTAATGCTACTTTTCTCCTTTATTAGGTAAGCCTTGTGCTACCTCCCTTCATGGCTTGGGCATGTGTCTTGGAATTCCAAAACCCTCATGTTTTGACTTATTTCTCTATTGATGTAAGTGATGTGTTATAGACCTCATATATAGTGGTTCATATTATTACCGTGGATGTAATGTATTTTGGATAGTGGCTCTCTTGGTCAGCACGTAATCCCATGGGTTGGTGAGTGGTGCATATGACTTATTTAACGTTACGCTAGGCCCTATGTATGGTTTAATGGTGAAATCATTATCTTCACTACTATTTGTAGTATGGTCCAGATAATCTTTGGATATGATTCATTTTTGGATAATGCTCTAAAATGATCTCAAAATAAATAAATAAATAAATAAAAATGAACTACGTATATATAATAAATAGATCACTTTGGGACCTATGTAACTTTGATCTCCTTGAACCTTTCGTACAACTCGGAGCTCGAGGATATAGATTCACTTGTTGGGGTCCACCTGAAATTTGGATGCATCTGAAACTTAGACTAACCCCTTAACCAAGTGGGACACACATAATGGATGGGCTGGATTTGTGAACCACACCTTGGTGACCCAACAAATGATTATGAATGTTTAATGGATGGCAACCCTCCCAACTTGTGTGTGTAGTATGGCCCACATGAGCCACAGATCGACTTGATTTTAAGCCAAGAGGCCCACCCGATGTCTACATCAAATCTGTACCATACATTGCCTTTGATAGACCATTTTAGTACATGAGCCCAAAAATAAAGCTGATCTAAATTTTAGGTAGGTTGCACCACATGAACAGTAGAAATTGAACATTTACCAATAAAGTACTCCCTATGGGTCTACCACGATGTATTTGATTTATTGAGTCCATACATCATCCTTGACCAGCCCATTGCATGGTATGGTTTCAAAAATCAGGCTGATCCAAAGTCCACCTAGACTGTATCACCTGAAACAGTAAGGAACGAACTCTTATCACTAAAATTTTCCTAAGGCCGAGGTTAATAATGCAATGTATATCCATACTATCCATTGACTTCACCAGATTGTTGGAGCGGATCCTAACTTCAGGTGGGTCACACATAACTCAACCTCATGGGAAATCCCTATGGACTCCACCGCATAGGACCCGTTGTGAATTCCATTGGTGTGTGGGCCCAAGAATGTTAAGGCCCATTTTGAGTGAATACCATGTGGGCCTATCAGTGGTAGCCTTGTGTGGGCCAACCATTGGGCCTCTTCGACAAGAGTTTGTAATCTCCATGTGTTGAATGTATGACGAACTAGTATTGCAATTTTTGAAGTGATGATGATTAATCCCTTAAATGGGCTGATTGTGGACAACCCTTGATCATTTGGCACTTTGGTTAGAGTGTGGCCTTAAGTAGTAATATCATATGATATGTGTTTAAACCCTTAAACATGTTCAATTATAACAAATGTGTAGACTCTAGTTGTGTGAGGGTGCCTTATAAGTGTTTGGCCCCTTAATCATGTGGGCATGTGACATATGTATGGCCACCTAATCATAGGCAATGGTGTAGTATATGTAGTATATGTAGTCTTCTAACTGTATGAATGTGAAATACGCACAAGGCCACCTAACCATATGAAATCAAGTGGCATTGATGGCCATTCAACAACATAGGTTTGTACTTATCAATAGAGACACCGCCACTTGAATCACGTATGACCAAGTTGTATACTAGACCGAATGTGATGTAGGGTTATGTTACCCAAGCTAATGCTATCAAGGTCATGGATTCTATGCGATGTGATCTCTAAACCGTAAATGGTATGATGAAATGTGGCTCTTGGCCCTTAACCATGTGACACCGAATATGAGTCATTAACTATGTGACATGTGAAGTGGTTGTAGTATAAGATTCATTATAATTGGTGTAGCCTTGTATTCGTATGTAGTATTATGATTGCTCAATTATGTTTAGATATTTTGAAATATGGAAACTAGATCATGATAGTAATCGTATACATACTAAACTATGTGAAATTGTGGTATTGGGCGCCTGACTATGTGAAAGTTTAGTAAAGCGGTTGCCCCATTAGTGCGGCCCATTGATGCAGCCCACTTGATGTGTATGAGGCCCATTGATGCAGGCCACTTAATGCATATGAGGCCCATTATGATATAATTGAGGCTCATGTTTACGGTCCATGTGTCGAGGCCCATGTGATGTATATGCGGCCCGTATTCGAGGTTCATTGTGATGTGTATTCAGCCCGTGTTTAAGGCCAAATGTGATGTAGATGATGCCTATGTGATGAGGCCCATTATGGTGCAATTGAGGGCCAGGCGATGGAGCCCATTGTGATGTATGTTAGGTCCATGTGAGAGGCCCATCGTAATGTGTATTAAGCTCTTTAGTGAGGCCCATGGTGTTGTATATTTGGTCCTTGTGTGAGGCCATGGGTCTACTATATGTTGGGCTCTATGTGGGCCATTCCTTGGGGGCAATGTTGGTTAAATGTCCACATTGTCGAGTCGATTGTCGATGGTAGTTATTGATACCGATTATGATTATGTGATAACATAGCATCATGATACATGCCCATATGCATCATCCGCATGTTTGTTATGAGATGAGGTTGACCATTACATATGTCATTGGGCAGGTTGTTATGAGACTCCCTGATAAGTGGAGGTTATTTCACATGAGCGTATGGTATGCGTAGGATTGATGCATGACTGGATTGTATGACTCACGCATCTTACATTGTGTGTTATGATTACTGTACGCCCTAGTGACATCAGGGTCATAGCCTCCACAGGCATATTGTGGATGGCCAAGTGGGACACTAAAAATTTATTATTAGCATCGGGCTGCCATAGATGGCCATGGGTGAAAATTTCTAAACCCTCTTGGTACAAGAGGACGCCCCAACGTGGAGACGGAGCGGATATATATGAGCACATGGGGTTGTATACCAGTAGGCCGCGTCTCCCACTGTGTTGTGGTCGGTTGGGAGGGGGTGTGGCCTTACCTACTTGAGGGAGTAGGCATAGCTAGGATGAGTTTAACCAGCTCATGAATGGGTCCGCTATCGACGTGCCAGGTAGATATTGGCTGACTACTGGCCAGTCGGATAGTGAAGTCTCTTCCACTTACTCAGTTGTGCGCTTGATGGGGCGACAAGCTGGTGTAGAGTGTACTAGACCCCAGTGATGATCCCAGAGATGAAAAATACTGATATGTGGACTTATTGAGTAGGAGTTGCATACTCATTCATTCATTCATTCACCATCCACTCAGGCTGGTGGTGCGCAACTATTTGTTACGTGTACCTTTACAATGGCCAAGATTTCGGTTGGGCAGCGCAACTAACCTGAGATCAGGAGTTTACCACATCGAGTCTGACTATCCAAATTAGGTATGGGACTGGTTTGAATAGAAGTCCCTTGTGATGGGACCCATAGCCTGCGATACTACGTACTATCATCCCGACTTCACACTCCAGCATGGTCATTCCATTTGCACCGCATATTGCATTACATCCATAGCATATGGCATTTTGGGTTACTGTGTTTCTGCATTTATATACGGTTGACAGTATTCATGAACTCATCAGGAATTGTATATTGCATTGCATCCTTGGCATCTGATATTTGGCTCTCTATGACTCCTCATTTTGGATAGCTGATCTGTATTGTGTACTCTGATATCGTATGATTCATGATCTTACCAATATTTTCGATATTGTATGATTATGGCATGACAATATGATGATGATGATGTGATTACAGATGCGTGTAATACGGTTATGGCTGTGGTATAGGAGAAACGAAAATATGACTTGGTGATGCCGGTAGCATTGACTTAGAGTATTACTATGATGCATCTATATTGCATTGACATTGGCATCGGCATCATACCTTACGTACTATACGCCTTTCACCATACATGATTTCGTCGTGGCATATTTATCTTGCTTGCATGTAGGACACATTGCATACATTGTGTACTCACTAGGCTTTTTGCCTAAGCTTCCTATTTCCCATTTTTTTCAGGGCAGGATTAGCTTGGAAGACTTAGCTTTCTCAATGTATTGTATCTATTTTTTGATTTGGCAATGTTGACATTAAGTACCTTTTGAAGAGCATTGTACTTGTAACCATCAGGATTTATAATGGAGAGCGTTGCTTGGTATTTTGATCATGGATCTTCATGCTCAGGTATTATTGGATTAAAAAAATTCAATAAAAAATCTTCCTTGTGGTGCGCCGAACTCGGGACTTGGTGTATGGAAGTCAAGTTCTAGATTCGGGACATCACGGAAGTTATTCGTCCCTGGATTTGGGGCGTGACAGGTGTACACGAGTCAATCCGAGTCAAACTGGGCTCAACCCAGCCCGGCCCGGTCACCAGCCACACCCAACCTGAACCCTGCCAGACCCGGTCACCAGGCCAACATATCCAGCCGGAACCCAGCCCGGCACGGTCACCAAGCCAACATATCCAGCCCGAACTCGGTCCGGTCAGCAATCGGGCGAGTTCGGGTCAAGTTCGAGCCAATTTTGGGCCTGCTCCATCTACAAAGGGACGGACGACATTCTCACTTCTCTGTCTCAAATGATTAGGATAAGGATTTAGGATATATATATATATATATATATATATATATATATATATATAGATATATATATATAAACGGGGGCTGGGTCAGGCCAAGTCGGGCTAGGTCAAGTCGGGTTTCAGACCGAGTCAGGCTGAACTGGGACATGTTTGAACTAGGCCCGAACTCAGTTCCAGGTCGGGCTGAGTCAAGCGAGTTAACCGGGCTAGCTCGGTTCGTGTACAGCCCTATTAGTGGGTATGTGGTGATGATGTTGCCTTTATGATTTGGGTATACTTGTGGTTATGATCCTTTATAAAAAAATCACACTGAAAATCCTCCTTGTAGGATCCCAGGATCGGAACCTGGCATATGGGCGCTGGGAGGCGAGCATGGGGTACTACGAAGGCTGTCAGCACCAGATTTGGTGATTGGAAATTCTTTGAGCCTGATTTTTGAGTTTGAGGCATGACAAAAGTTAGTATCAGAGCATAATATGGGAATACCTGAGGATAACATCACATATCTGCTGATAACTACCCTTCACTCTATGATTGTTGGGAACTTAGAAAGATTAAGTCCCCAAGTTCGAATAACTTAGAAACTTCCTGATATAACTCCCTATCATGTGTGCATACGAGAGTGCTCAAGGATAATAGGTATGTTGAGACACAATATATATATATAGTGGTATAGAAGTTTTCTGAAGCGTCGTTACATATTAGAAGAGGTTGTATGCTCCACGTTTTGGTAAAAAGGAGTAGATGGGGTTATTTTGGTAAAAAAGAGTGAATGGGGTGTCATTTTGGTAAAAAGGAGTGCATGGGTGTCATGTTAATGGAGGAGGGATGTTGCCTTAAGGAAGGAGAGGTTGGTGAATACCACTATTTAAGGAAGAAGGTTGGATGCTGTGTGAAGAGAGAAGTGGTGGTGATCACCACTACTTAAAGAGTAAGGGACCTGGGATGCCTATAAATACCCCTCCCCATGCCTCATTTGAAGGGGTTGGAAGAGAGGCAAGAAGGAAGAGAGACAAGGAGGTTGGAGGACAAGAAGGAAGGAAGACAAGAGAGAGAGAAAGTGGGTTTGCATGGCCCCGCGCAATGGAAAAGAAGAGAGAGAGGTTTTGCGTGACTTGGTATTAAAAAAAAACCCTCTGCGCCACTTGATATGAAGCTTTGCCCTAAGACAAACCTCTTTGTGCGACTGCGCGAAAACATGTCTGAAGAACCCCTTTGCGCGAGCCTGCGCAACCACTTCTACAAAGAACCCTTTGTGCGTGCCGCGCAACCATTTCTGCAAAGAAGCCTCTGCGCCACTTTGTGTGGAGGCATGTCCAAGAGAAATCTCCATGCGCCACTTTAAGAGGAGTTTGTCTTAATGAAGGCTTTTGTTGTCCTGAAGACTCCTCTATGTGCCACTTCTCTCTTTCCTTTGTCCTAAGGCAAGGCTTTTCTTGTCTTGATGGAAGCTCCATGCACCACTTGGAGAGGAGTTCTATCCTAACAACAATCCTCCATGCGCCACTTCTTGTCCTGAAGACAGGCTTTTCATGTCCAGAAGACTCCTCCATGCGCCACTTTGAAAGGAATGTTGTCCTAAAGACTTCCTCTTGCACCACTTCGTGTGGAATATTGTCCTGAATCAAGTCCCATGTGCCACTTCTTATGGAGACTTGTCCTGATGCATGGCTTTTGCAGTATTCTCGTCCTAATACAAGCCTTGTGCACTCCACATTCCCTGTCTAAGCATGTGCGCTTCTACCTTCAGACAGATGACCTCTACACCTGTTGGATGTCTATAAATACCCCTCTCTCATCTTCATTTAGAGAGGGCAATGAGAGAAAAGTGAAAGAAGATAGAAGTTGGAGAGCCTCAAGGAACTCACAGAAGAAAGAGAGAAAGTAGAGTATGATGGAAGATACTGTACAATAGAAATATCTTTCCAGATTCTCCTAGACTGTGCACCAGTGTTCTTGCCCAAAATGCCCTTTCATTGGTCAAGTGCGCCAGTTGTTGGATTCATAAAGGGAAAGAAAAGAAAACATGAAGCCTAGAGAGAAAGAGCGCTCCAGGAGAAAGAAAATCCGTCTGTACGACTGGAAGGATTCCTGGAAGGATGATCAAAACCTATCGTACTACCAGATCAAGGGTTTCAAGTCCGCACAACCCATCCACCTTTGTGATAAACATCAAAAGCGTCAAAATGCTTCCAAAATTGCCATCAGACTGTCTTATTTTTCATTTATTACGTTGATTGATTGTACTCTGTTTTCAGAATCAAGGGAATGTGAGGATGTAAATGAACTCAGAATGAATAGATATGTTGTGATCATTGTTCTCTCATTGAATTCTTTATTATCATTGAATAATTCTCCCAAATCAAACGCATTTGTTTCTTGTCGAAAGAAAATGGACACTCTATTGGGGAATCTTCTCAATGATAATTTAGAAAATATTCAGAGAACATTTATCACTTTTTGGCATCTGTATAGACACCAAAATGGTGACTCTCAACGGAAACATCCTCCCTTTCATTTCTAAAAATAAAGTACATTTTATTTAATCAAAATAACTAACACTCTGTTCTGAATAACAGGTATACCGCAATGGATTTCCACTAACTAACGTGGTTGTCTACTTCACACCCAATGGATTTCCACTAGAAAGTATCAGAGAAGATCAAATCAGTTGCAATCAAGGACATGCAAGGCCAGGTAATGTTCGGAATAGTTTCTGCTTCACTGGTAGCGCAACAAGATGATAAAGGACAGATGATGGTAACATGAAAAGACGAAGGGTTCGATCTGTTAAGTATGGACAACAGGTTGATCATGCACAATACTGCGAGAAAACAGAAAATTTGCCAGCAAATGTTAATCTGTCTTCATTAGATGAGTATGTTGCTGAAGAAATCCCTAATTTACCAACAGCGACTACCGTGAACAACAGTAAACTTTAAGGAAAGCCTTTAGATGAGAAGTTAGTTCAATTGAATTAGGCACTATTTGCCAACAAGAACCCTGGGGGCATCGTCACAACTTGCCAGAGTAGAAGAGCAAGTCAAGTTACATATAGAATGCATAAAACTAGACATTATATAAGGACTCATTGATCCGAATATACAGATCTTTCGAGAGTCGATTATAAAATATTGCAATTTGAAAAAAGTCAAAGTGAAGCTGCTCAACTCTCATATGAATCGGCTATTTCAATGTCTTAAGAGAACATCAACAAATATTGCCGAAGAAAGAAAGCAAAACGAAGGATCATCAAAAGTAAAGAGTTGAAATTTTGATAAAGAGAACATCGACAATTTTACAAATAAGAATGTAAAGAAAGGGTTCGGACAATTTAAGGACTACATGAAATATACATTTAAAGAAGACGACATACTCCTTATGATGGCTAGCTGCGAAGAAAATTGAATTGCCACGGCCAAAGTATTCAAAGGAAATGAAGTAAAGAAGAAAAGGTATTCTACCGAAGATGACCAACGATAATAAAATTGTCATAGAGAGGACATATGAAATAAAAGAAAAAGTCATGATATATGGTCCCGATTAGAGATATTCACTCTATAGAAGAATAGGTAAGAAGAAAGCAAGACAAGTATATTCATCACGGGGGTAAATTTTCATCAATATACCTGCCAGTTCGGTAAAATATATCATCCCTGAATATCAAGAAGATTCACGACATTTTAACTCAGAAGATTCACGGTGTAATTATTCAGGGGGCAAACAAAAGCATACAAGATAATTATAGTTTTGATTTCGAAGATTATTAACATAATACTTCTTAATCAAAAGGGGGCATGACAAGTAAAAAGATGAAACGACTACAAAAGACAAAGTTATATATTCCTTTTTATGTGAATGAATAAAAAGGGCACAAATTTTCAAGCAAAGCTTCTACAGCATATCAGGCGTATTAAGATTGAGCACGGTGTCGATGATTGTTGTTCGTGCACCGATAACTATATCTCCATATGCCGATGATTTTAGTCAAATTCGCCAAGTATCGGTGGTTATTGCTAAAATTAGCAACTATCGCTGTCATCATCAATCGCCCATAGAAGATTATCTTATCGAAATTGCTATAATCGCCAATCGCCAAGCTGATACACTATCTTAAACATAATATGAGTGTTCTCAAAACATTATTAGCAGCGGTGAAATATCAATTATTGGTTCACCATTTTTTATAGTGGAATAAAGTTATATGGCCAACCACATATAAAGTTGACGACAACGATGGTAGCTTATCATTTAAGGTAGCTTAGCCAAGCTGTATACGGCCAACTACACATAAGACCTATCATCATCGTCTATATATGACACCAGTGAACGCTTAAGCAGATTTATATACAAAGCTTCAATGACTTAAAGAGCCCAAAATCGGCACTAAACTACAATTGCTCTTTGAGCCCAACCCGAAATCGACACTAAACTATAATTGCTCTTTAAGCCCAAGTCTTGTCCAGTCATGTCTTATCCACTCAAGTTAAGTCAGTACAGTCTAGTCCAGTCTTGTCCAGTCAAAGTATGCTAGCTCTAATACTCAAGAGCTTAAACTATGTGTAACATCAAAATGCTGTAGATACATATTTCACTTTAGATCTGCTCAAATATACAATTGCCTGATGAAAATCTCAAACACTGATTAAACAATATACAAAATATATATACAAAAATGCGTTTCTCTTGAGTCAGGTTCAAATTACAGCAACAGCAAATGCCTTCAAAATATTGGATCTACTCAAAAGTTCAAATCTTCAAGATCAATTAATATATTGACAAGAGTCGTGGGGTCTTTTTGTCTCTTGCCTTCTTGATGATAGAGAAATATTATCACACAAGATTCTCAAAGGCGGTAGAGAATAAACTAGCAAAGAATCATCATTCTCTCCTGGACAATTTAAAGATTCAGATATATTCTTTGGATTATTTAAAAAGAGAAGCAAAGACTATCCATCCTTCGAGGGTATCAGCAGGCTTCATTTCAAAAATTTATCTTCTGAAGAAATCTTTATGCGAAGTTGACATGGAAAGGGGACATGATCTATGTCTTCAAAGTAATCTATGCCTTGGTCTTTTAATAATCTCTTATGCGCGGCGAAGGAATTCATATGCCAATAATTATGAAGCATGGTTTAGTGTGAACGTTCAAGAGTTATTTTTATATCAAGGCCTAATTATATGGCCCAATATCGTAACTTCTCATTGCTCTGGTAATGATATCGCAAGACTCCACATACCAGATCTAATGGAGACAAAAAAAAAAAAAAACAGAATCATCATCAGTAACTTTTATGACCTTCAAAAAGTTATTAAATGAAAATTGAAAGAAGTCTTATCTATTTTTCAGAATTAGCAAAAATCTAAGGAAAAGTCTATAAATAAATGCCAAAGAGCACAAACAAGAAAAGACTCAGCAAAAGACTCAGCAGTTAAACCTTTGGAGCTGGAAATGACATCTTCAAAAGCACGATATAATGAGCAAAGAATGCAACAAATGCGAAGCATGATGACAAGAACAAAGATGAAAGACTATCATTCGAAAGCTTGAGTTATGCAAATCATAAATTAAGGAGACAATCGAAAGAGTTGTTGCAGCAGGAGCAACATTAAATAACAACTCCCTAGATAGAGAGTTCAAAGGAAGAGTTACCGAAGTTAATCAAAGAGACCGTTGCAGTACCAGCAACACTGAAAGATAGTTCTTTAACCAAGATACTCAAAGACGAAGTTGTCACAGCTGTTACAGTGATGGGTTTCGATGAAAAGAGAATTTTATCCTCCCTAGTGAAACATCCACTCGACACTGCTAGCTGGGGGCTTTCAAGTCTTCCGATCGAACGCAATCATTCAAGTCTTCTAATCGAACGCGATCATTTAAGTCTTCCGTTCGAACACGATCATTCAAGTCTTCCGATCGAACGTGATCATTCAACTCTTTCGTTTGAATGCGATCATTCAAGTCTTTCGTTCGACCGCGATCATTCAAGTCTTCCATGCAAGCATGATCATCCAGTCATCCTTCAGTTGCTGTTCATTCAGTTCTTTGGTTAGAAGAAGATCGATCCTCCATTTGATTTCATGAATCAATCAAAGAAGGATCGAGGGGGCACTTATTGAGGCACAAAAAAAAATATATTGATATAGAAGCTTTCTGAAGCGTCGTTCCATATTAGAAGAAGTTGTACACTCCACGCTTTGGTAAAAATGAGTGGATGCAGTTATTTTGGTAAAGGAGTGGATGGGGTTATTTTGGTAAAAATGAATGAATGGGGTTATTTTGGTAAAAAGGAGTGCATGAGTGTCATTTTAATGGAGGGATGTTGCCTTAAGGAAGGAGAAGTTGGTGAACACCACTATTTAAGAGAGAGGTTGGTGAACATCACTATTTAAGGAAGAAGGTTGGACGTTGTGTGAAGAGATAATTGGTGGTGATCACCACTATTTAAAGAGTAAGGGGCTTGAGATGCCTATAAATACCCCTCCCCATGCCTCATTTGAAGGGGTTGGAAGAGAGACAAGAAGGAAGAGAGACAAGGAGGTTGGAAGACAAGGAAGGAAGACAAGAGAGAGAGAGAGAAAGAGGGTTTGCGCGGCCCTGTGCAATGGAAAAGGAGAGAGAGAGGGTTTGTGTGACCCCGCGCAATGGAAAAGAGCTTGAGTGACTCCGCGTAATGGAAATAGGAGAGAAAATCTCTCTGCGCTACTTCATGTGGACTTTGTAAAAAAAAAAAAAAAAAAAAAAAAAAAAAAAAAAAAAAAAAAAAAGCCCTTTACACCACTTGATATGGAGCTTTGTCCTAAGACAAACCTCTTTGCACGACTGCGCGAAAACTTGTCTGAAGAACCCCTTTACGCAAGCCAGCGCAACCACTTCTGCAAAGAACCCTTTGTGTGAGTTGCGCAACCATTTCTGCAGAGAAGCCTCTACGCCACTTTGTGTGGAGGCATGCTAAGAGAAATCTCCATGGGCCACTATGAGAGGAATCTGTCTTAATGCAAGGCTTTTGTTGTCCTGAAGACTCCTCTATGCGCCACTTCCCACTCTCCTTTGTCCTAAGGCAAGGCTTTTCTTGTCTTGACGGAGGCTCCATGCGCCACTTGGAGAGGGGTTTTGTCCTAACAACAATCCTCCATGCGCCACTTCTCTCTCTCCTTGTCTTAAAGACAGGCTTTTCATGTCCTGAAGACTCCTCCATGCGCCACTTTGAAAGGAATGTTGTCCTGAAGAATGCCTCTTGCGCCACTTCATGTGGAATGTTGTCCTGAAGCAAGTCCCATCCGCCACTCCTTATGGAGACTTGTCCTGATGCATGGCTTTTACAGTATTCTCGTTCTAATACAAGCCTTGTGCACTTCACATTCCCTATCTAAGCATGTGTGCTTCTACCTTCGGACAGATGACCTCCACACCTATTGGATGTCTATAAATACCCCTCTCTCATCTTCATTTGGAGAGGGCAGTGAGAGAGAAGAGAAATGAAAGATAATAACAGCTGGAGAGCCTCAAGGAACTCACATAAGAAAGAGAAAGTAGAGTATGATGGAAGATACTGTACAACAGAAATATGTTTCTAGATTCTCCTAGACTGTGCACCAGTGTTCTTGCCCAAAATGCCCTTTCATTGGTCAAGTGCGTCAGTTGTTTGATTCAAAAAGGGAAAGAAAAGAAAACATGAAGCCTAGAGAGAAAGATCACTCCAGGAGAAAGAAAGTTCGTCTGTACGACTAGAAGGATGATCAGAACCTATCGCACGGCCAGATCAAGGGTTTCAAGTCTGTACAACCCATCTGCCTTTGCGAAAAACATCGAAAGTGTCGAAATGTTGCCAAAATCGCCATCAGACTGTCTTATCTTTCATTCATTGCGTTGATTGATTGTACTCTGTTTTCAGAATCAAGGGAATATGAGGATGTAAATGAACTCAGAATGAATAGATATTTTGTGATCATTGTTCTCTCATTGATTTCTTTGTTATCATTGAATAATTCTCCCAAATCAAGCGCATTTGTTTCTTGTCGAAACAAAGCCTTTGTTCCACACTGTAGGACATGACGCCTGAGAGAGTGAGCCAAGCGGCTCCGGCGTCCGAGACCCGTATGGTCCCGACCGTATTGGTGAGCGCGAATCAGCTTCAACAGATGTTGCAGGCGATGATTACTGTTCTTCAGGTGCAGGGTAGGCGACCCGCAGATACACCCGCCCAGGACGAGCAGGAGCGTACGAGCTCCCTTCTATGTGAGTTCAGGCTACTTGATCCCCCGCGTTTCTAAAGAGGAGACCGGAAGAGGACGGCCCCCTCCGGTAGCTCCTGGCAGCAGCAGCGTCGATCGCCGCAAAGGCATAGGAACCGTCCATCCTTTCGAGCACCAACAACACCTACAACACCACCACTGAGACCGTTTATAGGTATTTGCTTCAGATGTAGTGAGACGAGGCATTGTAAGCGTGAGTGCCCCCATCAACAGCAGTAGCAGCGATGACAGTATCTACCTCCAAGACCCCATCAGCAGCCACATCAGCCACCGAGACACCCGCAGCAGTAGAGGCAATAGCATGGGCTGCCACAGCAGCAGAAGCAGATCTAAAGTGGGCTGCTACAACCATAGAGGGGACAAACACCTCCCCAACAAGACCCTTAGTTGCCAAGAGGAGTCGACGATTCGTATGACTAGGCCTTAGGACTGTCTTGTTAGATTGTCATTAATGAGATTGTGAGGTTGCTAATATCCCAGTTTCGATCGTTTCTGACCAAGATCAGAGGTTCGGTAGGGGTCATCATAGTGTGAATGAGGCGTCTTGGGAGCGCGAGGCTGAGATTCACGAGCGCTATCCCCATCTCTTCGATGTTTGATTGTATGTTGTATTATATTATGTTTCCTCTTTCCTTATGAGTTATGTCTAGTTGAGTGATAGTGTAAAGTTCGAGGATGAAATTTTTATTAGGAGGGGAGAGTTGTAAGGACCGTTTCTTAGACCGTACCATTCCTTAGACTCTCACGATCCTCCCCGTCGAACCCTGGTAACCCGCGACCTATAAATAGCATTTGCAAGCGACCCTAAGTCGTATCCTATAAATCAGATCCAACTCGAACCAAGACTTGTACCCTAGCGACCGCGTCGTCGCCACGGTTCCAATGTCGCGTATTGCACACCGATGCGATACCCATGTCAGGTCTTGTGAGCCCTCGTATATCTCGAGGAAAACATGGCGCGTTGCGAATTCTAAGAAATTCCAGAGAATCTCTACTCACCTTTCACATCAACTAGTCAAGTACACATCCCATCACTACCCATGCTTTCCTTCTCCCTGAGACAAGCAACCTACCCCATAGTCAACCCTCATGTCACTCAACCCATCACTCCGCCAATCACTCCACCCCATCTCTCTTACACAAGCAACCCATCCCATCCCATTCTCTCTCATCTTCTCTACCCAACCCAAGCAACCAAGAGAGAACATCCAAGCATTTCAAGGAGAGAAGAACCAAGTGTGTGGCCCACTTCCTACCCCTAATCTCTCATCCCAACCCTTCAATCTTCATCATCCTCCATCAAAGAAGAAGCCTAGGAACTAAGCATTCCAAGGAACCAAGAAGAAGATCCAACGGTGGGTGAATCTAGGTTTTGAAGATGATTTTGTTTATGGGACAAGTGGTGCCAACCGCTTGATGGTAGGGACCCCATTTTGGGCCTTAGGTGTGGCCAATGGCCCATCATGATGCAAATATGAATTCCATGATAGGGTCATTCTCCATGGACCCCATCATGATGTTTATTTGATTGTCATTGTAAGAAGGTCATCTAGACCTTGCATTTAATTAGTGGGAAAGGGACTTCCACTATTGATTTATATTTGTGGGCCACAAGAATGGGGACCCAAGATGATGTATGTATTATATTTCTAAGGGAGGGCTCATAGTGGCGGAGCCCCTCCCGTCCACACGTCTCCTTCTCTCTCTCTCTCTCTCTCTCTCTCTCTCTCTCTCTCTCTCTCTCTCTCTTTCCCTTGTTGCTGGCCCACCTATTGGGCACATTTATGGACGATCCAGACCGTCCAGCAGGTGGGTTGGCTTTGCTGTCCACCCTGCTGGACTAGCTGTCCAGTTGGACAGTCTGGATGATGGGGAAAATACAAATATCGGCTTGATCAACCAGCCATGTGGACCCCACGTGGACCCACCTTGATGTGGGTTTTATCTGCACCATCCACCCCTCCCCCTGATTGTCCAGATGTGGATTAGGCGGGCCACATCTAGCTTGATCAACCAGCCATGTGGACCCCACGTGGACCCACCTTGATGTGGGTTTTATCTGCACCATCCACCCCTCCCCCTGATTGTCCAGATGTGGATTAGGCGGGCCACATCTAGCTGGACCTGCTACTGTCCAGCAGCAGGTGTTGATGATGAAGAAAAAAAAATATTTATATATATATATATATATATTAGTTTGATCCAAATCGGGTGGGCCACATTGAATGGACCCCACCTAGACGCATGTGCTTTATATGTAGATCGTCCATCAGTTGCCAGATCCAATGGCCAGATGGGCTAGGAACTGTTGGACGACATGCTGTCCAGACCGTCCAGCAAGCCTAGACATTGGTAGAAACTACAAATATCAGCTTGTTTCAAGAGCTGGTGGGCCCCATACACACAGACCCCACCTTACTGCATGTGTGGTGTATCCACACCATCCATTTTTCCATGCCATTTTAGGCCATGAGCCCATCAGCGCTGGTCAGATCCAGACCCATCTCATAAGATGCACACCGCTATCCAGTGCATCCTCCAACGCTGTGGGACCCACCTGATGTATGTTGTATCCTGGGGACGGTGGAGCCTTGATGTATGGGTATTGTCCGCATCGTCCAGCAGGCGGGATGTGGGACCCACCATGTTGTATTTCATCCAGGCCGTCCGTCAGTGGGACGCCCAGCTGGCCCACTATGATGTGTGAGGCCCACTTTTGATGTATGTGTTACACACATTATCCACCCATTCTTCTTAGTCTATGGGCTGCCTTGTGAGCCCCACCTTGATGCATGTGCTACACACATTATCCACCCATTCTTCATAGGCTATGGGTTGCCTTGTGAGGCCCACCTTGATGCATGTGTTGTACATGCATTTCCCATCCATTTTCTAGATAGTGTAAGGGTCATGGCCCATTGTTAGTTAGAATTCCAAGCCCAAATGGGCCTCATTATAGGAACAATGGTGGTTAAAGGTCCACCGTTGTAAACCTAGGACCCATTGTTAAGTCTACACCTTGTTGGGTTAACTCAATCCTTTGGGCCCCCATTAATATTAGAGAATAAAACACCTTCCCTTATTGGGCTATCCTAAACCCATTGGGCCCCATTGATGATACCCATCTCACTCTATCGGGCTAACCCAAATCATTGGGCCCCCATTGGTGTTAGCGATACCCGTCCTTCTTTGTTGGGCTAACCAAAATTGTTGGGCCCCCATTAATGTAAAGATGACCACCTACCTTTATGGGCTAACCCAAACCGTTGGGCCCCCATTGATGTTGTTGCTTTTTTACCTCACCCTGTAGGACTACCCAGACCTTGGAGCCCATCTTATATTTATACCGGGCCTCCCATAGGAAATGTGGCCCACCTAGGTACATGTGTGCCCAAGTTTAGAGACCAAACCTGAGGCCCACTTAGATGTTGAATGGGCTACCCAGATCATTTGGAAGGACATATAGTCCTAGATATATGGACCTTACCAAAGCCCACCTTATATTCATATCGGGCCCCCATAGGAAAGCATAATTATTACATGATAGAGGGAGTGAGGGAGCTCATTTGTTGTACTTAGGCTCGTCCTCTTAACTCACCTTGTTGTATACCCGCTTGACTCACCTCATGAGATGTGTCCTACTTTTGTAATCAGTTATTAGGACATCGATGTTGTGTATGTATCATCCACACCGTCCATTTACCTTTTTGTACGAGTGTGACGATTGACGCCCATCCTTGACGTTAATGTGTCACCTAAGCCATCCATTGTTTGTAGGAGAGTACATCACCATCCCTTGCCATAGATGGAAGAATATATGGTATCAGATTTAGTATACGCACTGTATAAGCCTATCTCGATGTATGGGTTAGATCTGTCGTCCTTCTAGTGGACCCCGTCTTGGGAATTATATATATATATATATATTAGTACCTTGGGAGGCTAATGTCGGTCTAACATAGGACATACCACATGGTGTAACGCCCTGAAAATCGGGGGTCGAGCATAAACTCAACTCCCGAGTTCCAACGCATCACTTATGCAACATAATGAATGATAATTGAATATTGTCTGGATTAGTGCATTGAACATGAGTGAGATTAAGCCAGAAACAACATATCATACTCCAGAGACAGTTAAATTGCAAGCGGAAGACTGTGGGGTAGATATATAGAATATATAAACTGTGGTGAGTCTCCAGAGTGTGATAACATACCAGGGTTAAATAATACAAATACATTCCAAGATACCAAATGTGTAAGGTCCTCTAGTCAACATCCTTGTACCCCGTCGATCAAGACACGGCTCATATGAAGCCGCCAGAATACAACACATACAAGAAGGCATCCTCGTCGTCGCAAAGTCCGGCTCCGCCTCATAGCATCGCCATCACTGCAGCTACAACAGGGTCTGGTTGGTGTGTACAACACTGTAACACGTAACGTGGGGGTGAGTGATCAACTCAGTGGAACAATAAAGCATAGGTTAACAGGTTATCAATTCAGTCAAGCAGTAATGATAAAGCAGTACAATCAAACACTCCTAAATACTCTTATTAATGCAAGTATGAATGCAGTCATGATGCATGCCCTCACACCAACATACTCCCTCATGCGACACATCTTACATCCGCGGCAGGCGTTCATCCCTCAGTGCTCCACATCTTTAGGACATGCAGTGCAATGATGAGCATGATTACCGAGTGTTTATAGTCCTTTTCATACAGCAGTATTGGGAAACTAAGTGCCTCCTTATATCATTCCCAAATAATGATCCATTCTAGGGTCGTCAATCCAGATAATCTCATACGATAGTGCGGTTCTAGGTTGCTGCAAGGGCTGTCAGGGCCGTTACACGGAATCGTTGCACCACTCCCCATCACCTTATCACAGGCTAGCTTACACTATGTTTACTACGGGAAGGCTCGTCGTCTCCGAAATTCAGAGTATGTTCGAGGTCACTACACTGAGTACGGTCAAGGCTGTCAGGGCTGTTACACAGAATCGTTACACCACTCCCCCATCACCCATCAAAGCAGTGTAGGCCGACAACTCGAATAAAGTGTCTCATACCACCGTATCGGCTCACGAGTCCGGGTTGATCACTGGTCACTACGGGGAGGAAATTGCCACCAGCATAGGCAGATAGCTCGACAAGGGTGTGTCTCATACCACCATGTCCGGCTCATGAGTCTTAGCGGATCGAGGGTACCAAGGTAAAGGGGCTGCACTGGTAAGTTCGGTACCTTAGGTTCAAGCAGTAGCGTCCAAACATGGTGAGCATACATTAGACAGATCGGTTACTTGATGAGCTGGCTAGCTCGAGCGCACGACAAGTTGAACGGTGAAGTGCATAAGCACTTCGCGTGGCCAACCACTATCGCCAACTAAAGTACGACTCAGGTTCGTCGAACACATCTCACGTGACGAATGAATCTCAGCCACAAATTCAATCCCGTTGCCGATTGCCTGGACTATACAATAGTCCCGATCACATTCAATTACAGATAGTTAAAGCAGTAATGGATCAACATTTCAAACCACACAATCAAAATCTGATATGGTCCACTTAGGGCTGTCAGGGCTGTTGTACGGAATCGTTACACCACTCCCCCATCAGCCTTCACGGCCTTTATGGAATACAACTTAAACATGTGAAGTAGTCAGAGCAGAGTTAAATAAACAAGTAATTCAAATATATTAACAAGCATGTTATAAAACACAATGCAAACAGGAAATCCAAACACATACATTTCATAAACCAGTAAGTGATTAAACTAAACAACTTACATGAAGGAAATCATACACATCACTAAGGTAGCTGAGAATCCTATCTCAACACCTACACAAGGCACTACTAGCTTAAGTACATACCTATATAAGCATTTTAACAAACACTTAGACTACACATTCCAACATACCTATAATATACTGGTTAAAACACAAGTCGTAGCGAATCCTTTCACAAAGGATTGCCAC